>VYZP01076044.1:247946-304229 GCA_013400635.1 Hypocryptadius cinnamomeus
GCCCCGCAGGTGAGCGGGGCCGGGGTCGGCAGGGCAGGGCAGGGCAGGGGGAGCGCAGGCGGGATGGAGCGGAGCGGGACGGGGCTGCGCTGCCGGGCGGAGGCGGCTCGGGCTCCCGGCTGCCCTCGGCCTCCCGAGCTGCGTCGGGTGCCGGGGGAGCAGCCGGGGCTGCGGCACCTGCACTGTCACCGGGGCTGCAGGACAGGAAGGGGCTGGGGCTGGGCTCTGCTGCTGGGAGAGTCGCGGGTTTTCTTATTCCAAGTGAATATGTGAAATGTTGATGAAATTGGAATTGTTGATATTTCTTGTTCCTTAACGGTAGAAGGTTTTTTTTTTCAGAGGGATTGTGGTTTTCAAGTTCTGTCGATAAGTTTTCTTAAAAGTAAATACGGACTTTTTTTCATTTCTAGTGGGCAGTCACTTGTCACTTAGACCAGAAAGTTATTCTCTAAAAGCAGCACAAGAGATCTTTATTGTGGGTGTATGATTGTGTTAAGCCAGTCTATGCAATTTGTGGCTAGCTTTTGGGGGGCAAGGGGTGTTCAGGTTATTTGTCTGTGTGGTCCTGGTTTTAAATTTTATTTTTATTGTACATTTTGTTCAATTTTTTCTATCGTTGAACCTTGACACACAAAAAGTCTCACAGGGGCTCAGAAGTCTGGTATCCAGTTACTCTTATTTAATATGATGGATATAAGTGTAGTCTCTGGCAGCACACTTCTTAGGCAAAAGGGATTGCAAAGCTGCTCAGAGAATAGAGAAATAAACCTTTGACTTACAAATTACTCATGTGATGATGTTGAAATATTGGCAAAACTGGAGAAAGAGTCTTGTGCTTTAGCAACTGACTTAAGTGTTTGCATGCAGTTTTATTTTTCCACTGCAGGTAAACCCAGTTTTTTAGCTGAGAATCTAAATAAAGTGTACTTAATGTTATTATTTCTTCATGAATCTAGATGATATAGGATGATTTAGAATACCACATGAGTGCCCACACTGATACTAGTACAGGATTTTAGGAATAAATAGGAGTGAATTCCCCATTGGAAAATTGACCTTTTTTTTTGTCTGTAGGGGAAGTGTAGTACTAAATTGCTGCATAATTTTAAAAAATCAGCTTTTATAGTCTAGACACTGCTTTTATTGCGTAAACATTTAGTGATTAGAATTTGCTACATATAGGGAAAAATAAAATCATTTATGTTGGAAAAGATCTGTAAAATTATCAAGTCCAACCCACCACTATCAAGCCCACCACTAAACCGAGTCACGTCTACATGTATATCTTTAAATTCCCCCTGGAATGGTGATTCCACCACTTCCCTGGGCAGCCTGTTCCAGTGTTTGACAACGCTTTCAGTGAAGGTTTTTTTTCCTAATATCCAACCTCTCCTGGCACAGCTTGAAACCATCACCTTGTTCCATCATTTGTTATTTGAGATAAGAGACCAGCTCCCACTACCTCTTCTTTTCAGGCAGTTGTAAAGGTGAAGGGTTTGCAGCTTTTCTCAAGCACTAAAAGAACTGAGAATATGCAGGTTATAGTCACTTCTTCATGTTATTCAGAACTTTTTGGTGGTCATGAAACTGCCAAGAGTATTATTAGTATTGTGCTCCAGTTTGGGAACATTTTGAGGAATGAAGCAGAGCTGGCTTCCAGAAATCTACATTTGGTCTAATCTGTACAGATGCTTTGTGCATGAAAATGCTGTCAGAGAGTAAATTGGTTTAACTGTGGCACACATTTGTCTTTATCCACAAAAGACCAGAGCATCTAGAGGCTCATGTTTTTCTTCAGAAAGTCCCTCAGGACTAGTTTGTAACTTTACCTGACTTTACACATGAGGTCTCTTGGTTCCTTTTATAACAGCACTGTTTCTTTTCTTTTGAACCCCACTAATTCAGCACCAAAAAAAACACACAAAAAAAAAAACAAACCCAAAAAAACCCAAAAAAAACCCCAAACCAAACCCAAAAGAACCTAAAACCCAGACCAGAAGAAGAACCCCAAAAACCAACAAACCAATGAATAGAAGTCCTGCTCTGGGGAAAAATAGAAATCTCATTTCTATTAAGATAATGTAACCACCTTCAGGCTTTGTTAACAGCCTATAGCTTGGTCATGGAGCAAGTTGAGGTGATAGGGGCTAGAAAACACCCACAGCATCTTTTCCTTTTTGTGGTCTCTCTGAGCACCCAGGATACAAAGCCTGGGGCCTCCCGATCGAATAGTGCTAGTGACCACAAAGTTTCCAACCTGGCTGCCCTGATGCTGGGGGTGTGGGTTGATTAGGGCTGGGTGAACTGGTGTAGAGCGCTGGTGAAAGTCACTGTGCCCATCTTGGGGAATGAGGGCTGGCAGAGCACTGCTCTGTCACCATCACTCCCAGGGTTTGGGTCTGAATTTGAAAAGGAACAGGCAATCCATTTCTCTTTTCTGATGCTGCATCTGCTGTCCTGTCCTGCCTTTTGAATTTTCAGCACATGGTCTGTCTTTGCCAAGTCAGACACGTCATTTTACTTGGTTTTCTTCATGTTAGATCTGACGTAAATACTCAAACCAATGAGAAATATGTGCCACAAAGCTTCTACGTCCTTGTGGTGAGGGTAAGAAAGATAGTGATCCTAACCAGAAACTGTACCTGGGTAAACACATTGCTCCATGGCCTCAGGGGACCGAGTCTGCTGCTTGTCCTTGAGATAAGGTTTTGTTTGCTGCTTTTCGTTTTCTCTTTTTTTTTTTTTTTTGAAGTGTCTTTTTGCCTAGTTGTTATCTTTTGCCCAAAATAGATGGTGCAGTGGATTACGAAAAAGGGAAGTGAGAGCTCTCTAAAGAGGGCATGCTGTAGTCAGTTCTGCTAAAGGAAAAGGACGTCCTACTCTTTGCTTAAGCAAGCATGAGATGAAGAGAATAAAACTCGAGACCTAACCATGGAAAAACTATTTTTCACTACTACTTGGAAATCTGGATGATACAGTAGCTTGATTCTTTATTGAGTTGTCATTTTTTTCTGCAGAAAAATCCCCTGTTGTCTCAGCCTTGTGATTACTAGCTCTTCTTTCCGTGAAGCAAATGATCTATATGAGTACAAACCAGTCCTTCTGCTCGAGCTGGTATGCAATGGCTTTATTTGTTTTGCTTTTTTTAATAGACTGCCACAGAACACTGTGAAATTATCATCAGTGGTAAATACGGGTTCAGAAAAACGTGATGACTTCAGGGATTCTATTGAGACGTTTTTAAATGGTTTTGAGTGATGTAATCAGGTTAAATACAAGGTAAGTGCTCTAGACATTTATGTGTTGGAAACTATTTGTGTCAGAATTTTAATGACTGACCATGCATACGTTTTTAACTTGAATATGTAATGCTCTGGAGTAGAAAGGGACTTTTTGGGAAGTTGAACCCAGCTTGCTGTAAATCCATTCCAGCAAACTAGTTACAATAGTAACCTAAAAAGTTATTGTTAGAATTAGTGTTATTATTGTTAAGAACAGAACAAACTGTTGGAAACCACTTCAAAAGCTCATTGCTTTAATGATAGCTCAATTTCTGACTTTCTTCTGAAAGTAAGGGTGGAAATTTCAATTCAAGTCCAGTTCTGACCAGTTAGTTGCAAAAAGGAATATGGATTTTGTATCTCAGGTGGATTTTGTCTCTCAGTTGTGCTTTGTACAGTGATACTAACAGATGCCTATTGCTAGTGGAATGACCTTGCTTTGTGACCTTTCCTTCTTTCTGGATACATCACGTAAATTGTCAATACAAACTTAGACATAAACTAATTGAGAATGTTAATATCTCTCTTTGTTATTCTTTTCTAAACAATGAATTCCTTTGTTTGTATTGAGGGTGCTTCTTCATTTTTGCATATCTATCATAGTAGTGTATTCTTACTGTACTTGTTCCTCTTAGGGAAAGCTTTATCATAAAAAATTCTGACAGTGAGTGACAGGGGAGGTTAACTAGTAACTTCTAAATAAATTTCACTAGCAAGTATTTCTCCATTTTGTCTTCACCCAGGATCCTGATTATGATTTTTGTCATAATACAAGTTATTAATGTTAAATCTGTATAGTGATGAGCTGCTGATCACTTCTGATAACTCCTTTTCTTTCTTACTTTGCTAAAATAAATTTAGGTGAAAAGTGTTTTCAAGTTTGTTTCTTTTTTTTTTTTCCAGGAGTGATTTTGCAAAGTGGACAGTAATGGAGTATATGAGCACGGGTAGTGATAGCAAAGAGGAGATTGACTTGTTGCTAGCTGATCTAAATATGTCTGAGGTGATAGCCATCATGGAAAACCATTATGCAGGTGAAGACATTGCAGTCTATGAAGATAGCTTGATTACCATGTGTGAAGAGGCAAATCAAAATGATGAACGTGCAGAATCATTACTGTTTTGTGAAGGGGAGGTCTCTTTGATGTCCTCTGTCAAATATGGGACTGTGGAAGACCTGCTTGCTTTTGCCAATCAGGTGTCTAACACTGCAAAACAATTTAAAGGATGCAGACAACAGGAATCTGGAATCCTCTTGAATATGGTATGTACAGCTGTTTTCCTTTTACTTGGCATTTCATAGACAGTAGGAATTAGAAGTTTTTAATGATTCTAAATAAAGCTTAGTTCCAGAAGTAACAGACAGTGGTTTCCTGTGCAACCCTGGGGCTGGAAGGGGTCTCTGAGCCTATCAAGTCTCGCCCCTGCAGTCTCAGGCAGCTATGGAGAAAGGTCTGTTGTTCAGAAGGATCCACTCTTATCTTCTAGTATCCCCGGAGGTTAGAAAGCATTTCCCACTGTTGAATACAAACTTGAGACAAGCATTTAAAAAGCAAAATCTGCAACTGATTTTGTCCTTTCAGTACTTAAATGGGGCTTATAAAATATACAATGTGCATAAAAGGAGAGAGAATGACTTTTTAGAAGGGTGTGTAGTGATAGGACAAGGAAGAATGATTTTAAACTAAAAGTGTAGAGATTTCTTTACTCTGAGGGTGGTAAGGCTCTGGATCAGAGTGTTCAGAGAGATTGTGGGTGCCCCATCCCTGGAAGCATTCAAGGCAAGGCTGGATGGGGCTCTGAGCAGCCTGACCTAGTGGGTGACATCCCTTCCCATAGCAGGGGAGCTACAGCTAGATGATCTTTAAGATCCCTTCCAACCAAAGCCTATCTATGATTCTGTGGACTATGATGGTTTACAGGTCTGGAAGGCAGTAAGAGTTTTCTAGTGCCTTGTGTTCATGCAGTAAAGTGTTTATTATGCAAACTCCCAAAAATAAAGATCTAGGGTCTAATCTAGATCCTAAATTTTCTCTTTCTGCACAAAATGTCAGTGTTGGTAATGGAGAAATGTCAGAGTAGTAAAAGGAGAAAAAGCACATACTATCAAGTGTGATTTTAAGAGTTACAATATTACATCATATCTCACACTGCTAAATTCAAGTATATAGATGTGTTGAGATGTTATTTTTTTTCCCTAAAATTGTTTGTGTTCTACAAGCATCTCTGGATATTAGTGTCATTAAACTTTCATTTAAGATCTGTTGCTCTGGAAACAATCAGTGTTGCAACGGAATTCTATTCATGCATGTTGGTGTTGCTGCTGTATTTTCTTAAGATTCTCTACATCTATCATCTTAAATATCCTGCATATAATATATTTTATATGTGAACTGGTTACTTGAGGCTTACTGGTTACTCAGGTGTAAAATACCACAGGATATTGCTTTTTTCTGATTTGGAGGGAGCGTTGCAGTTTTGCAAAACAATCACTTTTCAACTCTGTAACATTGAAATGACACTTAGTAATATTAAATGTTTCCTATGCTTAGGGTAGACACTGTTCTACATACTCGTGGTTGTTTTGCTTACATATTGTTTCTACAGATGCATACAATTGGTATGAACCCTGTACTATTAGGTGCACGTGATCCCATTATGCAACTGAGGGTTGGAGGCAGGGTATTACCTGTGCATGCATTTCAGCAGGGGCACTGCTCTGTAAATATCTGCAGTGTTTTAGTTGGGGTCAGGAGTGTTTCTGACTGCCTGGCAACCCTCACTGGCTGCACTGTGGCTTGCATCACAAAAGGTCTTGAAGTGCACAAGCTGGATTTCTTTTAGTTAAAACTGAACTGAAAGATGCACTGCAGCCACAGACAAATGTTCACAGGGTCAGGCTAGGAACTAGTCCTAAAAGCCTCCCGAAAACATGAGTAGTGTGGTGGTCATTGCTCCAAATCAACTCTGCTCAGCGTCTCTTCCTTTCCAGGATAAGGTGTAACCCATATGGATTAGTCTCAACCCTTTGAAGTGCAGAAGTAGGCAAGCATGATGTACAGATTGTTAGACATGTACAGATTGCTTTACCCTGACTCTAGTAAGTAGAGGGAAGGCTTGTTCTCTCTATCCTAAGCAGAATACTTTTTTATTGAAGGACAGCCTCCATGCCCCCTTGGCCAAAGGTTAAGAACTTATCCTCCCCAGATTTAGGAACTTAGAATAATTAATTTATTTCATGGAGCACAAATCACAAATGGCAATTTTAGCAGTAAAGAAGGTGCTTTCCTAATTGAAAAGCATGAAGGTAGATTAAAAGTGAAAGATTATATGTTACGTCTTAAATAGAAATCTAAAACAAATAATCTTCCTGATATGCTGTTATCTTAAAAAGAGTAGCTGAAGAGCTGAGTATTTGAGGCCCTGTGACAAACATGAAATGATAAGTATCCTTGATGTGATTTTACATCTCTTCAAGAATCTTGATAAAGTAGCAGTAAGGAGATTAGTGATATTCCAGATACTGGCTGAAATAATTAGAAGCATATTCGTAGGAAATATTATTAATTTTGTAGCTGAGAGACTGAAGAGGCAACATTAGGGACCAAGCAATACTCACATGGCTGTAGTTGGGCGTTTGGTCTCTCTCTGTCACGTGCAGAGGGAGGGAGCTGTTTGGGAAAAAGATTTAGAGCAAGATACTGACTTAGGTGCCCTGAATCCCCTCCTTGCCTAGTTGGTGATACAGAAGAAGCAAAGCTCACAACATTACCCACCTAGAGGAGGCAATGTTACTCCCTCTCTTCTTTTTTAAACTATGGTATAAATCTAGAGGAAAATGGCTGGTAAAATCAAGGCAGACTTCTTTGACCTTTTACTAAGCAGCAGAAACTCCAATACAAGATGGGAAATTAAACTCCTAGCAGTACATGTGATATTAGGAAATGCTGAAACTCTTGCTCACATTGTATAAGATAACCTATGAGTAACAGGTATGTGGCATAACAAGTTAACAGATTACAGGAGGGACAAACATGTGCAGGTAAATCTAATAACAAGAGATGGGTAATTTCATTAACCCAGCTGCTGTTGTTGTTGTTTCAAGACAATTAATTGCAACTTACACTTCATAAGTTAGTCACTGGAGAGAAACGTGGATTCCTAGGCTGTGAATGAATGCCACACCTCACATGCTGTTCCCATTTGGTGTTACTAAATAAAGACTGCTAAGCAGATCGTGTGCATCATACACATAAGTGATATGGGTTTTTTCCCACTGTATATATAAAATTAATTAGATTTTTAGTGGTTTTAACTTCACTGTGGTTTTTTGTTATTTATTTAACTCCACAGATCACACCCAAGAACGGGCGCTATCAGATTGACTCGGATGTGCTCCTGTTTCCATGGAAGTTGACTTACAGGAATATTGGTTCTGATTTTATTCCTCGGGGAGCTTTTGGGAAAGTGTACTTAGCCCAAGACAGAGAAACCAAGAAACGAATGGCATGCAAATTGGTATGTTAGTTCAGTAGTTTTATCTCTGAGCAAATATTGTATAACATACTACATACAGTCTATTTTCAAAGGTGTCTGGATCAAATTCCTCTGTTGGCTAATGAACATCTTGATTTTCTTGGCCTAAACGAGATGTTAGCTAACTTCTGTTAGCTTGTTTAAATTTTTTTGCTCTAAAGCTGCAAATGTTTCAGCATTTTGAAAGTATCTAGAAGTGTGTGGAACTGGCACATGGCCTGTTGTGCAGAGTGGATTTTCTACTTGTCCTGCTGGGGTAAAATATCAGAGTGAGATCCTGTCCCTGCTGAAGGAGGTCTGCAGAAGTTTTAGGCTCTTGTCCTTTAACTGAGGTGCTCGGACTTCAGTTTTCTTTCCTCCAGTGCCTTTAAAGTCCCTGAAAACTCAGTATGTGCAACTCTTACTGTGTTTTGGGCACTGACTGGCCTAAGATTGTGAGATGCCTCAAAAGAACTGCTAAGTACTGGCCAACTTTTATGCAAGCCAACATTTTCTTTCAGCTGTGCCTTTTAACATACTATTTGGAATTGAGCAGTAAATATTCCGGGCCAGTAAAAGCTCAGTTGGGGCATTGCTCTATATCCCCCAGCTCATCAATAAGTACCTGTATTAATTCTGTGTGTCAAAGAGTTGGGCAGGCAGCTGTGTGTCTTACCCCTGCATCCTGTGTGTCCATGTGGGGACAGATTGTTAGCTGCTCCTGCATAACCAACTGCACAATTAAAGTATCTTAGTATTTCTGAAAATACAAACAGTATTTCTCATTGAAATAAATGAGCCTCTTATTTGGTTCACAGACACAAGTCCAAGGGAAGAAACCTAAACAGAGCAGTAGTAGTTTTTCTCTGTGTAAGCAAACACTGCTTTTATTGTCTCAGCAATCTGCTGTCAGTACTTTTTAAAGAAATATCATGCTGCTGGCGCTCCCTTCAAAGCAGCTTTCATTTCTTGTAAGCCATAAACCAGTGCTGATAAGGACTGAATTGAGGTCAGTAATGGGCCTGAGCACTGCAAGCACTGATCCACCTGTCAGGTGGGTGTGTAGTTCTGGTAGTGCAGATGAGTGCACAAAGCTAATGGAAAAAGCAGTGGGAATTTTATCTCCTTCACCAGGAAGTTTGCATAAAGCTTTTGCGTAATCACTGGATTTTGACGGGAATAACTCTTGCTACATTGCTTTTTCTGGAAGATTGCACTTTTTATTTGGGCATGATTCCAAAATGTCTCTCAACTTTTAACAGGATATCTCTCAGCTGCAAAGGAAGAAAAGTCACAGGAGCAAAGTAAAGCTCAGTATTTTAACAAGTGTATACAAGTGCTCTACTTCCTTCTTTTCTGTTAATCTGTAGGATAATTAGTGTGCACGTGGCTAACTTGTTTTTGTTATGGATAACTGTGGTTTTGTTTCAATGTCCTAGGTCCCAGTGGAGCAGTTCAAACCATCAGATGTTGAAATACAGGCATGTTTCCGTCATGAAAACATTGCTGAATTATACGGCGCTATTTTGTGGGATGAGACGATCCATCTCTTCATGGAAGCTGGAGAGGGAGGATCTGTCATGGAAAAGCTGGAGAGCTGTGGGCCTATGAGAGAGTTTGAAATAATTTGGGTGACAAAGCATATTCTGAAAGGACTTGACTTTCTCCACTCGAAGAGGATTATCCACCATGACATCAAACGTACGTCTGTGTGATTCCTTGGGGTGCTTTCTGGACCTGGCTGGGCTGGGGCCCTGGTGGAAGAGTCCCTGGGCCTGAGCTGGGGCACATAGCCTTACATCTCTGAGTGGGAAGGATGGATAATGCTTAACAAATGGCAAGGTCAGGTTCTGGAGGTAATAGTTACTTACACTATTAATTCACTCCAGCAGAGAGGGTAATTAGAAAGTCAGATCCTGTGCCATTCAAGAGCAACTCAATTTAAATAAAAACCTAAAGAGTGAAGTTATCAGTCTGTGTTCAGCCAGAAGTTTCCTGCTTTTAATATAAATTCATCCTGAATGTTTCCATGCTCACCTTCAACTTGCACCTTCTTTTAGGTTTTAGATTTCTACACCGCTCTTCCTCAGTTTGAGACACTTTGGAAGTAAATACGTAATTTGTGCTGGTTTTTTTCCTTTTAACAAGTACAGCAAATTTTAATATATGTTTGCTTTTAAAAAACTCTGGATATTAACATCTATAAATAATCAAACATATTGATGTTAAATCCAAATTAAATACACTGGTACTGAAATGCTTTAAAATTCAATTTTAATATGTTGCATTTAAATTAGTATTAAATGCTATTTCTCTCAGTACCAGCTTGGCCTGCAGATAGATGCCTCTCTGTGAGTTTATTTAGCTAAACTTAAGGGTTTAAAGTAGAAATATTCAGATTGAAGCATTACAATAGTTCACAGAAGTTAACTATTACGAATTGCTAAATTTTTGTCTCAGTTTTGCATTTTTGGTTTTTGGGATTTTTTAATTTAGTATGGGTCAATACTTTAGATTTAAGCCTTTGAGATTCTGACAGCTACAAAACTGCTTATTTTTTCCCTTAATTTTTCTTTCTCATTTATAGTAAGAGTGTTTCATATGGGTTTTTTTTAATTGGCAGTAACAAAGACATTAATTAAACAATCTAAAAACCAAACCAGCCCAAAGCCTACTGCATCTAAGTAGTGAATAGGAGAACCAGCCCATTGTGAATGTGGTGGATATGAGTGTGTTTTGCTTTTTCCAGCCTTTCCTTGTGTTGGTGGATGCAGGGCAGATGTTGAGGCAGAGGTTGCCTGGGGCAGATGTGGTTGCCCAGACCTGACCATGCTCCTGCCCGTTTGTTGCTGGGGTGAGCTGGGTACTCCAGGCCTGAGGTGGAGCCATGCCCACTGCCTGGCAAGGCAGCCTCCATGCAAGGAGCAGTGTGTGTTTTCCCTCCCCAGGTGGAATTAATAGAAAAGACTCTTTCCCAAAACCTCTGATTTTTTTCCTCACTCTATCTGCTGCTTTTGAGCTGCAGTTGAGTCTGTTCTGCTGATACAGGAGATGGGGATTTTGTTGAGGTAAAAGGTGCCCTGAACAAGGAAGGAGAGGAAGACATTCTGGTTCTTGGGAGGTGTTCAATGCTGCACTCGTTTTAACCCTTGGTTGGAGAGCAGTTAAACCATCAGGCTGTTTGGTCGGGGGAGCTTCAGTCCAAAATCAGCTGCAGCTGGGGCTGGGTATGGTCCCAGGCAGGAAGCAGATCCTGCTGCACTGTGGCAGTGTGGCCCTTTGGATGATCTATTATGGGGTGTTTCAAATCCATGTATTCAAAGTTATCCCTAAAATGACAGATTTACATAGTCTATAGTGCTGGTGAGGAGGAAGCTGTGTGAAGCATTGCTTCAGGAATCAGTACTGCTGAAATCAAGTCTGCCCTCCCACTGGGTGGTCGTGGTAGGCACTGTCAAGACAGAAAATGGCCCACAGTTTCCTGTAAGGGAAAGGTGTTTCTGTTGTGTAACTTGGAGACTTCATTCTACCACATCTTCTGAAACAGCAAACAAGAATTTCTAAAGGCTCACACCGAGCACTACATTCTTAAATATTTGATCAGAAATACAGCTGCAAACAAAGCCTCTGAGTACAAAGTTGTGCCTTAGGCAGAGTTTTATGAAGGAAAGTAAATTAAGCTCCTAGATACTGCTGCAGTTCTGAGGGAGTTTGAAATGCTCAGTCTTTTATTAATTTTACATCCATTGTCTGTCCTCTGTTGTCATGCTGAGCTGCCCTCACAGACCGGTGCAGGTGACTGGTGTGCCTGTAGTGTAGGGGCCCTGGTTACTCTCTGTTTCTGTCTTCACTTAAATTGTTACTCTAGAAAAACCTCTTGGTGAGCAACAGTTGTGCTGTTTTAGCCAGAGCTGCACAGCATGATCTCCACCTTGGAGACCCTTAAACATCTTCAGAGCACTGTGCTGTGGTGCCTACCAGTCTTCTGCCTTCCTCCTCTACCCTCAGCTATTTAATCTCTTTGTTTTTTTTTTTTAATTTTAAGCTAACAAAATGACAAAACATTGGTTCTTTTACATGAACCAGACCAGTTTTTTTTTAAGATACGATTTAAAATTGAACCAAATCATTACCAGACCTATTTTGGCTAGAGGGATATTGGCTGTAGAGAGTGGTTGTGCTAATCTCTCTCCCTTTTCAGGCAGGCATCTGAATGAAACAGGAATGTTGTAAAACAAATACCAAACATGCCAGACACTTAAATTGTGTAATTTTTGCTTTTCTTTTAGCAAGCAACATTGTCTTTATGTCAACTAAGGCTGTTTTGGTGGATTTTGGCCTAAGTGTTCAAATGACTGAAGACATTTACTATCCCAAAGATCTTAGAGGAACAGAGGTAAGAAGCTGAAGGGACAAAAGCCCTTATATTGCATTAGTCCTATGGTTGTGGTCTTTAGGCTCAAATTTCAAGCTGGAGGGTTAAAAGCATGGGTAAAATAGTTACTATAAAACCTATGAAAAACTTAGGAACATGAATAGAGTCTCAATTATATTTTTATTTTCAACTTGCTGAATGGAATGCTTTGAAAGCTGTGTCACTTTCTCTGCAGTCTCATTTGTTAGCAATTGTTCACTGAAGTCAAACAGTACTCTGAGGAGGGTTGTTTGCAGTGTTTCAGCTGCTGATCAGAGACACTTCAAACAGGAATTTGCTCTTTGCTCTAGCAGAGATTTCTTCTGAGATACTCGCTATGGACTGGGGTGACCTGTTCAACACTGTACTTGGATTCCTCCTTCAAAACCACAGAAATTACGGATGTCTGGGTTTCATCTCTTATCCCTTCTAAGCTCTGTTCCCCATCCACATGTAACCCTTTGGTTCTTCAGAGGTTGTGCATGGCAAGGTTCATGATTATCTGGTAAAATTGCTTAGACATTACAGCGATGGAGGTGGGATCCTTTTAAATGGTCTCGGTGACTTTGAGATTCTGCACACCACTTGGGCTGCATTCCTGCCGAGGTGTTTCCAGGGCTGTAGTTTTAGCAAACAACCAAGCACCAACAATTAGCTTGGATAACTGCTGCAGATGTGGCATTTGTGCTCTCTATTGCTGGAGGAGATTGTTTACAGGAAATGCTTTAGCTGAGATGTTGGCACTTACCCTTTTAATAGTCTTCCACATGTGTAAAGAGGAAATCCCTTTGTAACTGACAAAAAACATTTCACTTTTTCGAAGGGGAGGATAAATCAAGATTTCACAGAAGGTCAGATTTGTTTGTTTACTTTTTTTCAAGATCATTGAGAAAACACTTGAATATTTGTTTTCACTGTCTTTCTAGTCAGGGCAGTTAAGAGCTTAAAATGCTTGCTGAACAGGAAGCAACATGCTTTCTGGCACTTCATGCATGAGCTTTGTGGGGTTTTTACTTTGGTTTGGGGCTTTTTTTGTTTGTTCAAGGGGGTTTTGTGTGCTGTTAATAAGAACAGTGGTGGGTATGAGTTGGTAGGGTATTTCCCAGTGATGGAGATGTGTGTAAACAGGACATTTGCATGATTGTGGAGCAGACTAGTGAGGTTCCACTTCTGGGTCATGGAGACCAGGCCAAGGCTGTGTTAGTAAGAGCAAGTGAAAAGTGAAAATATTTCAGTGTTTGCCAAGTGAAAAACACTTGGTTCTTCATTTAATAGGAGGAAAATTCTATGCACTTTAACACCTGCAGTCCTGTCCTCAGAAAGCTGATAATCCCTCCAACCCTGAAATATGGCCATGTTTGGTGTTTGCTGTCTCAGGGGAGCATCAGTCCTGCTGCAGCATTGCAGCCAGAAGTGAGGTTGGAAAGACAGCACTGGGAAAGGAGATTTTCAGATACCAGTGGAAGATTTACAGCTAATGTTCCTGATGCTTCTATAGGTTTTTCTGCTCACAGTCTTCATTGTAGGTATCTTCCTCTCCACAGTGCCTAATCCTGTCACCCACAAACACCCTCTGTAGTCTGGCTTTCTTGATGATTTTTTTTTTTTTCAAAGATCTTAACTCTCCAAAGTCCTCTTGAGTTTTGCACCCTGTATTATGCAGCCTTAAGCAGTGGTGCAGTTGTCCTGCTGTTCCTGCATGTAATTGTGCAACCCCTGGTTGTGGCTCTGTTGCTGCCAAGCAGCATTGTGCCAGTGAGCTGGCTGGTTTCTCTTACATCTGGTATTGGCAGGGACTTCTGTCCTTGTGGGAAGTGGCAGGTGCAATAACCTTTGTCCTGTGCATGTTATCTGGGAGTTAGGATTTCTATTTACTTCTATAGCACAGGAAATCTGAATGTAGTGAATCTTTGTGTTTATAAAAAATGAGTAGTTACAATTCTGGGCAATGGGATTGAAAGATAGTTAAATTTTGTTTAGATGGTGTAGTGTGAAAAAAACTGGTGTTACTGCTTTTGTGTACAAGTCATGCAGAACATTAAACTGTGGTTGTTATGAAACTGCTCTGCAGGAAATACTTTTTCTAGGCAGTTGCTATACTTTCTGTTATGCTTCTGTCACTTTGTTAAAATATGTAAGCTTCAGTTACAACCATTTGAGGGTAAAAAGTTGTCTGCTAAAGTTTGAGTGTGGAAGGTATGACTCATTTTCAGGAATGCTAAACTAAAACTAGTGCAGCATGAAGAAAGGACTGGTTTTTTGCTGGGCTGTGACTGGTCTGACTGGCAGGCAAGTGCCAGCCCACCAGCCAGAAGGAATGAGAATGGGAAGTTATCCATGGCTTCAGCTGGCTGCTTTGGTGACAACAGACTCTTAGACCAGTCTGAAATCAGAGCTTTGGAGCTCATTTTTGATTTTTGTCATGGTGCAGTCAAGGTGCATCTTGACCATTTTCTCACCTTAGCTGCAGACATGTTCTTGTACCAGCATTCTTTTTTGAAGGCAGCCGCGTCTTGCTTACGTAGATTTCACTCAAGTTGCACTGTATTTGCCAAAGACTTATTTTTTGCAAAATTAGACCTTCTGTTCTTTTCTCCTTATGAGACTTAAAGGTGGAGGGTGCAGATGCACTGTTTCTCTCTTAGCCCTGAGGAAAGCAATGGATAAGTCAGTAGCAGCTGCAGACACCTGCTGAGGCTTTGCACACACTTCCTATCACAAATTCTATTTGCAGATAGGGAATGTAATTTACTGGGAAGTTTTCCTTGGAATTTGGTGAGCCCCACAGCCGTTCTCAATCTGTGGTAATAAGCAGTCAAACCATGTGGTGATGACTTAACTTCCTGCCCTTGTGTCAGTTAATGGCTTTTTATGTGATTCTTTGTGTCAGGATGACTTGAACTAATTAAAGTTTGTTTGAATCCTTTAGAGGGAAATTGGGTGAGGGAAAAGTAGGAACCAGAAGCAAATATGGTAGCTTGCTAACGCAGTGTGCTGTGGGCTGTGCCCATGTGGTGTTGAAACCTGCTCCCCAGGCCAGTGGCAGTGGCAGAGCTGTGCAGGGTGTGCCTGCATCCTGCCTGTCTGGTTCTCCTCCAGCTGCACTCTGAACTGCCTGTTGCTGGCAGGAGCTTCCAAGATCCTTCTTTAGACTCTTGGCAAATTCAAATGTTTCAGTGAAGTGTTTGGATGGAAACATTTTGGTTTCCATCAAGAAAGATTAGAATTTTTGGTTTGGAGAAAGGTTAGAAGAAGGATTCTTGTCTTCATAGCTGATCTGGAGGTAATCTGGTAGAAAGGGCACCTAACTTTTAATTTATGCATTGCCTAGACCTGGCTTGTTCCTCATCATCCCATTTCTCAGGATAATGATCCATTGCACAGGTTAGTGGATAAGAAGGAGGAGGTAAGAAGAGTAAAGAAGACAGGAAGGTATATATCTGTCAGTTCTGCTCAGAAGGGTTGTGTAGTATTCTGTGTAACAGGGATCTGAGGAGTGGACTTCTACCCCCATCTGGGTAGCTGTCAGTACAGTTCACCCTCTCTCTTTAGCTCATGCCCAGCCATTGTTCAAGCAAGATGGAGCAGTCCCAGCAGTGCCCCACAAAACAAACTGGCAATTCAGGCACCTCCTTTTGCTGCGGAGGGATGAGGCTTCTGCTACTCATCTGAACCAGGCAGAGCCATGGCTTGAACCTCAGCCTCTCACAGCTCAGCTAAGGCCCATAGCCACTGACCTATGGCCTGTCTGAGGAGGCAAGCCTGGAATATGAGTTTGTCCAGGTACTGTCTCTTTTGCTGTACTCATTTGCAAACCAGAACAATCTTATTTCCCAAATGGTGCTTGCAGGTACACTACTATGCATCCCTTCAGAGTGGGGTTTCCAGGATCACAAAATGCCATTAAGTCATCTTTGGTTGTTGTTTTCCCCTGTTGAGTAATCTTTTTTTTTTTTTTTTTTAACTATTTTTCACAGATATACATGAGCCCTGAAGTTATCCTTTGCAGAGGCCACACAACAAAAGCAGACATCTACAGCATGGGAGCTACTATTATTCATATGCAAACGGGCATCCCGCCCTGGGTGAACAGATACCCTCGTTCTGCATATCCCTCCTACCTCTATATTGTGAGTGTCAGCAGAGCCAGCTCAGTATCTGTTGGAGGGTTTCCTGTACTCTTGTTGGGAAAGCTCCAGTCATATAAAAACTATCAAAATATTTGTCAGAGAGATGATATCATCCTTTTTGCTTCAGGGGTGGGAGGGAGGGAAGAAGTGGGTTTTGATATCTTAGGGGAAGACAGAGACTGAGCTGGAGTTGTCTCTGTGATTTGTGTTTCAATTTACAGGCCTTGGGTTTGCTGGAAGGACAGGGTTAGATCAGTGTGAGACTTGATTGAAACAAGCCCATGTGTCTTCTGCTTGTCTGTTTTCCTTAGAAGTTGCAGATAAAAACTGGAGCCTGGCAGATTTATTTCTCTAACTCTTCCAGTGGTATAGAAATCTGGTGAATTTGCATTGCACTGCATTTTAGGCTTACTTTGAGTTTTTAAATTTATTATAGAATCTGATTTTTAAAAAGTGGATGTTGTGTAATTGCATGTTCTGTTCTAGTTGATCAGCCTTACTTAGGGAGGTGATGAGTCCTAGTTGGGGAATTCCCAGACTACTCATATGGTTATCCATGACTTCCTCTTTCACTGTTTTTGGAATAACTGTTTCCATGGTCTTTTTTCATTCCAACAGATACACAAACAAGCTCCCCCCTTAGAGGATATTGCTGAGGACTGCAGCACTTCCATGAGAGAATTGCTAGAAGCAGCTCTGGACAGGAATCCTAATCACAGGCTGTCTGCAGCAGACCTACTGAAACACGAGGCCTTACACCCACCCCCAGAAGAGCAGCCGCGGTGCCAGAGCCTGGACTCGGCATTGTTTGAAAGGAAAAGACTGCTCGCCAGGAAGGATCTGCAGCTGCCAGAAAATATCACAGGTAATGGGATCAGGTTCACCTGCCTTGGACTTTGTAGACTTTACTTTGTGTCAAATCTTGATTTGAATGAGTGGTAAGGAACCAAGGAAACTCACAGCACATCTGGAAAGTGACCGGTGAAAATCCCAATCAGATGAGATCAGACCCCGAGGTCATGGAGTGATCTGTAAAACGCCCATTGACTTCAGTGGGGAGGAACCTAGCCTGACTTCTGCGGGCTCCTGAAGGACTGGCTCTTGGAAAAGCCATGGCAGTCATTCAGGGCACTTCATGAAGTACAGATTGCTGTCCCAAATTGACTCAATTTGACACTGTTCTAGAGATGTTTTATAGACACTCTTGATTTGTAAATGATGATAAAGTCAAACAACCACCAGCAAATCCAACACTTTTTGCCCTTTTAAGGAAAAACACACACACAAAACCATAACTAATGTTGCTGAGTGTCAGGAGTAAAAGCCCTTTGTTTTAAAACCAGAAATGACTGTAGGATAGAATGCTGTTGCCCTTGTGCATTAGTAAGTGCCTAATGAAGGATAATACACTATCTAGGGAGGAAACAGCCCTTTCAAGCCCGAGCGAGATTTAGTGCCAACAACCTGCCAACAGGCTTCAAAATGCTTTTCTTCTACTTACCAAATACATTAGGAGGGTTCTGACAAAAGGCATTGAAAGGCTCTTCCCAGACAAGTAGTTTATTTAATTAGGATAAATATTTCAAAAGAGATCTATGCTAAGTTTTGGGCACTGTAATGCATAATGGTTGCAGCAAATTCACTGAAAAAATCAGTCACAGGTTTTGAATTTAGAATGGCATTGGATCCTTCTGGATTTTGCCTTGGGGGTGCAAAATCCTTTGACCAGCTCAGACCATCTGAATCAGTTCTTTTGAAAATGAAGAGAATATTGGACCATTAAACTTGGACTGTATTGTAGGTGCTTGAGTTTCCAAGACACTCATTATACAAGTATTCAGGGGAATTCTGCCATTGCAAACCCGATGTGTCTTTTCAGACCTTGATTTAAAAGGAATAAAAAATCTGAAATGGATGGTCTTGTATTTATTCTCTATTGTCACACCCAGACAAAGATGATGTCCTGTGTTTAGATGAAAATCTCCCTATGAGGAAGCAGAATTCTCAGATGGCAGAAAGTTAGCAGGTTTTTTCTTGCACCAAACTCTCCTTTAGCACTATAGCTCAGAGGATGAGAAAGCTCTGCCTAACTGTCCCAGCTGATGGAGATTTTTTTTTAAGTAATTGAACACACTTGCAGTTGCAAACTGCTTCCCTTTCTTTGTCCTAGAGCTGTGGGTTGGTTTGTTAGATTTTATTTTATTTGAGGTTTGACTTATGTTGTACTGAAAAATTTTCTAACCACAGATTAATAAGATCAAATAATAGGCAAAATATTCCAGTAATACTGACAAATACGAAAATGAACCGATACAGCTATTTTTGTGGTAATTACATGGTTTCTCTGTTTCCTTTTTAGATTCCTCATTGTGTAATGGGAGCATGGAAGAGTCAGACCTGCTAAAGAGGCAAAGATCACTCTACATAGACCTTGGAGCTCTAGCTGGTTACTTCAATATTGTTAGGGGACCACCAGCCTTGGAATATGACTGACTCAGTAACACTTTATGTTGATGAGTCAGAAATGGACCTCTACCTCTTAAAACTTGATTTTAAGACTTGACTTTCCAATTTGTACATAAAACTATTGCCATTATAGGCTGTCAAATGTGAATAGTGTTTAATTGCACAGATGATTAAGCTAAACCCTTAGGGGCTCTGATAAGCTGATCCCAAGCAGTGATGTTTGTGTGTCTGCTGGTTGACAAACAAGGAGATGGCAAAAAGAACACTGCTGCTGGGAATGTCTTAATCCAGGATATCTTCCTGTGCTGGGCCTTGCACTTTTGTAAAACTTGTAATATATGCTTGCAAATAATGTCAGGAAAAATATAATATAATTTAGCATGTGGGCTGTAAGATTCAGTCTCTCTGAGCTGTCCTTAGAAAAAACCTTCCTGCCACTCCCCATCCCCCCAGAAAAAGGAAAAAATAAGTCCTTGATTTAACCAGTTGAAGACTGGTTCAGTCTATTTCTTTAAGACTTGGTCATTCTTGGTCTTTAAGATTTGGTCAGCCTATAGCCATTCCTAATGAAAATTAAGAATGTCTGTGGAGTCAGATTATCACTTGTTTGAGGATGTGTTTTAACTTTGCATCTTCCCTGGGCAGTGGGAGCTAAGAAGGAGGCTGTCCCCTTCTTGTGGGTCAAAGGAATCTTTCATTGGCAGTATCAGTTAGCTTTGGGATTTGCACAGCAAACTGGCCCTGGCAAAGTATGACAGTGACTTCAACTCCTTCCTATGTTACAACTACTGCAAGGGTATCTATGATAGTTTTCAAGGGTAGATCAAATGTTATTCCCTATTGGTAACAGTGGGCAGGCTCCAAACTCTTGCTTTTTAATACTTTAAAATTGTACACATGTATAATTGCTGTGAGTGCTATGGTTTGGAAAGCGTGTCATTAGTGACAAGCAGTGTTTATGTTCCTATGGAAATGGAATTATATTGTTCTTGCTGTGCCTCATACATTTGAAACATGATGTTTTGGATGATAGTAAAACTATGTAAACTGCATAGTTCTGTACATCCCATGGGATGAGAACGTAAACTTTTATAAAACTCTTTCTGATGCTTAGGATGACTCTTTACAAGCATTTGTGTTAAATGGCATACTGTGTATGTTGTACACTGAATCTTTTCTGAAGCACAGTCTCTTTTTCATGTCTGTTATTTAATGCTGCTCCTCTCTAACACATGATCTTAAACAGATGATTTCTAGTTTGATACCGATATGGTCAAGTGAATAAATCCAGCTCAGTGCCTTGAGATGTGGTCATTCTTCATCTTCAAACACAGCATAGGCCGGTAACAGCATTTGGGCCAACACCCCCTACCATGGCCCAGGCACACTACAGGCACCATCCCACTTGTTGGGAAGCAGGGTGAGGGTGATTGCTGATGGATTTTGGACTCTGGTAATAGATGGTAAGTATTTCTGGCAAAATCTCCTTCTCACACCCCAACATTGCTTATGGACTGCCTGGATGTTGCAAAGTAGTTGTCTACAACATAGAGCACTGCAGCCCTGATGTTAATTGGGAATGTTGGGAATAACCCACTTGCTCTAGTGCTTGGAGGAGAGCTGTATGAGGGAGCCCTCTTAGTATTTATTCTGACTGTAATGATCAGGATATTCAGGGATCAGACTTCCAGTGTGGCTGACTTAAAGAAAACATGACCCAATAGTTTGGATGATCACCTTTGGTTTCAGAGACCTGTGTTCAATTTTATGATCTTTTGCTGATAGCTTTTGATCTTTAAGGAGATTAATAGTTAGTAGGAAGTAGCTTTCCAGGTAACTGGAGGTGGGTTTATAATCTCTCCCCCAGTTTCCCTTCTATAAAATTAAGGTGTTTATTCTCACCTGACTAGGGGTTATGCAAATGCTTATCAAGTGCCTGTAAACTTCAACAATGAGATCCATGTCAAAATTGCAGCCTGCTAGGGGTCTTTTACCTTTGTTTTAAAAATGTTACACTGACTTTTTTCTTTTTTTTTTTCTGTAATGTCATTTTTCTTTCCCCCTCCCAGTTAAATGTTTCAGCATGTAAGTCTGCATATGGAGACACTATTTAATATAGGCCCACTATTTCATGTTTGGGTTTAGTTATGGCTATTATGTATCTTCTTACTAAGAAAGTAGTAAGTGACCAGGTTATCCAAAATAATTACAGTGTGTGTATTGCCAGACATAAGTAATAAGGTTTGGCTGCGTGAACCAATAGCTCTTTATAGATACATCCACATGTCTGAACAGTACAAGCTCTTCGGGATAATTATCACTTCAGAGGACTGGTACACAACCAACAAGCATCTGTTCAGGTATGCTGAACACCAAGCATTGCTTCCAGCTCTGTCAGCTTTCTAATAGCTGGGGACTATTTCTCAGGTGAGCCTGAGGCTGCAGCATAGCAGGAATTTCTCTCTGGAGCAATACATCACATCCCAAACATCCCACATCCCTCAAGCATATCCCACAGTAGTGATCCCTGCATTGTGTAGGTCCACTTGTTTATACCAGCACCTGGGGAATGAGGTCAGGGAAATGAAACGGGTTAGAAATATCCTGGGAGGGGGAAAATTACTCCTCTAATCTGGTTGCCTGAGCAGCTGTGTACTCACAGCAACTGAGGCTGGAGGTGAGGGGGAGGGAATGAAAATGGATGGTGGGAAAACCCCATGCTAGTAGCGCATTTCCCAGGGTTTGGCTGGTCAGTGCTGAGCCATGGGATTTTGCAAAGGGTTTGCCTCTGTTTATGTTGATTTCAGGTGTGTAGTTTCATTTTCTCATGAGGGAATACTGAGACTCATGCTAAACTACAAAGGAAAACACAAGTGCATGGGGAAACCCACTGCTCACAATAGCTGATTGTGCTAGTTTTGGCTGGGGTAGAGATAATTTTCTTCACAGTAACCAGCTCAGGGCTGTTCCAGCATTGTGCTGGGAACAGTGTTGATAACAAGGGATGTTCTGTTATTGCTGAGTGGGGCTCACGGTGTCAAGGCCTTTTCTGCTTCTCGCAGTGTCTTGCCAGGGAGGAGGCTGGGGGTGCAGCAGGAGCTGGGAGGGGACACGGCTGATCCCTCCTGACCCAAAGGATATTCCAGGCCATACAATGCCAATCTCAGGGTATAAAGCTGGGGGAAGAAGGGGAAACATTCTGAGTGATGGTGTTTGTCTTCCCATGTCACCGTCACATATACAATGGAGCTCTGTTGTCCTGGAGATGGCTGAACACCTTTCAGCCCATGGAAAGTGGTAAATTAATTCCTTGTTTTGCTTTGCTTGTGTGCACAGCATTTGTTTTACCCTTTGGACTGTGTTTATCTAATCCATGAGTTTTCTCACTTGTACCATGTCATTCCTCTCCCTCATCCCACCAGAAGGGAGTGAGTGAGTGACTGTGCAGGATTTGGTTGCCTGCTGAGGGTAAATCACAACACTGACGAAATTAGGGAGTCAAATGTGCCTTTTATTCTCCTGGGCTTAGCAGGTTTCTTATCTCAGCTGTGACCCTGGGACTGAGATCACTGTGACGCTCCTCAGCAAGGCTTCCTGATGTTTGGAAGCTTGACAGAACCTGCAGGAGAAGTACAGAGCAGTTTGCCAGCCCTCCCTGTGTGCAGAGCTGACAGGAATGGGGAAGGAGGCTCCTGGCCAAGCATTAGTCCCTTTGTTGGGACCTTGGGGAAAACAGTGCATTGCTCTGGCTAATTGGCAGAAGCAAAGAAGCAGCTGGGGAAGAGTCACTGGAAGTGTGACCCTGTCACAGCTGGGGAAGAGTCACTGGAAGTGTGACCCTGTCACAGCTGGGAAGGCCAGATTGGTTGTCTGGGAAGGACTGGAGCGTAGGGAGATGCCTGGTGCTGTGTATGGCCAAAACTGGGAATATTGGCATGGCTGGGAGCAGCTTCCCTTGAGGCTGTACTAGCTGCTTCCAAGGCAGGCTCAGACACCATGAGGGCTTTCTTTGCTTCCTATGCTTTGCTTTGCATCCCATGCCCAGGGACTTTGCAATTTCCCAACACAAGGGCACCAAATCACTCTTTGGAGCCCAAGCAACCTTTTCCTTTCTTACAGGAAAGGGCCAGCAAGGTCCATTTCAAAAACTGTTGCCATCCAAAGCTAACAATTCGGGCAAGGTGAAAACAAGTCTTTATAAACTGTGTGCTGACTGAACTCAGCAACGCCCAAAAAAAATTCCAGCCAGACTTTGGGAGTGGCTGGTTACAGTCCCATGGGTGCATGCATGCTGCTTCAGGCTGGTCACCAGACACAGCCACACTGACAGATACTGGGGCGTGGTGACTCATCAGGAAGGGGGCGAGCTGCTGTGACAGCTTTGCTCACTGCACCCACACCTCCTGGCAAGGCAGCAGCACGTGGCACCCGAGCACGGAGGTAGCCTGGCCACAGGGGCAGCCTGAGCATGTCCAGGGGCAGGTGGGTTGGTCCAGAGAGAAGCTGTGACAGGGAGGATGCTCCCAGAGTGAGGTGTGCAAGAGAAAATGGCTGTATCTGATCCTCATCAAAGCTACATGCAATGGCAGCCTCCAGTCTGATCTCGAGTGTGAGCCCTGCTCCTGCAGGAGCCGTTGTCAGAGGAGGGATGCTGCCACCGTGTCCAGGCACAGAGACCACGCCCCACTTGCAGGCTGTGACATTAAGCATAGCTTTGTCACTATGAAAAAGTCAAATAGCTAGTGATATTTGCAGAGTTTAAATCCTTCCTGGTGCTCATAGCAAGTCACATGCTGAAGTGTCATGCAGGCAAAGAAGGACAAGAGATGGAAATGAGAGAAGGCAGGGAGGGACTCCACGAGGTGTATGTGCAGCCCAGGAGAACAGGGTGGCAGGAAGGTGTCCTTCAAGAGGTCACTCCAGAGATGAAGTGCCAGAGAGTCAGTGCTCAGCCCAGGGGCTTATCAAGGCTGCTGGCAGTGCAAAGGGTTGCCTTCTTCTCTGCCTCTCGCAGTAAGCCAAGGTCAGCTTTTCTCCCCCTTTCCTAATTGTTTAACCACAGCTGGCACCCAAGCATTGTGCAGCTGCTTGCTCAACCCCTCCCCATCCCTGGAGGGAAAGGAAGAACACAAGGGACTCAGAAAAGAAAAAGGAAAAGAAAACAAAACTTGTGGGTTGAGACAAGAACAGTTTAGTAATTGAAACAAAGTAAAACATGATAATAATAATAACAATTGTAATTAAAAAAAAGAAAGAAAATATAAAATGAAGAAAAAAAGAGTGATGTACAATACAATTGTTCACCACACACTGGCCAATGCCCAGCCCATCCCTGAGCAGCAATTGACACCTTCTGACCAGATCCCCGCAATTTATGTACTAAGCATGATTTTCTGTGGTGTGGAGCATCCCTTGGCCCAATTTGGGTCAGCTCTCCTGGCTGTGCTCCCTCCCAGCTTTTTGTGCTCCTCCTCAATGGCAGAGCATGAGACACTGGAAAGTCCTTGACTTTGTGTAGGCACTACCTAGCAACAGCCAAAAGTTTCATTTTAAATCCAAGACATGACACTAACAAGAACTTAGCAGTACCAGTTTTCTTCTACGAAGAAGAAAAATTATTCTATTCCAGCTGAAACAAGAACACCTCCCCTGTCCAAAATAAAAAAGGGGAAAAGCAAACACAGTTTGCCCAAAGAGGAAGTCTACAAAAGCTGTGTGAATTTCCAGTGTAGGGCTTTTCCCTTTGTCAACTCCTCTCTTGCCTGTTCAAATGGCAAGTGAGCAGGAGCTGCTTCATGTGGTCCTGGTACGGGTGAGCTCATGGCAGTGCTGACCCCAAGCAGAGCCTGTGCCTGTACCCCACCGTCCCTGCAGATGCTCCTTCACAAACCTTTATTCACAAAATGGGACAGAGATCCCCTCCAACAAATTAACTGGTTCTCCTTAGTTTTGTGCATAATGATAGTTTCCAAGCCTGACCTGGTGTCTCCATCACCCAAGCAGCTTCCCTCCCATCTCACAGTGCTTGGTCTCTGTTTGCAGCTCTGTCTGGTCCCCACGTCACGGCACTGCACATCCTGCACTGCCAGCCAGCCTGGTGGCCCTCTGGCACAGATGCAGAGGGACTTGTGGAAGGCTGGCACATGGATCTGTCTCTGCACAGGGCCACCAGCCCCTCAGATGGCATCTGCCAGAAGTGGCATGGTGTTTAGGGGCCCCTGGTTCCTTCTCCCACTGAGCTCCTGCCACAGAGCCTGGAGGTGGCTGGATCCAGCTGTTGTCCTGAGCAGAGCCAGAAGCATGGCCGTGCCCCAAGGATGACAGGAGCCCAGTGACACTGTGCTGCCATCCCCAGATGCTGGTGGCCCAAGGACAACCTGGACCCCTGGGAGCACTGGGACACTGGGGCTGGGCACTGTGAGGACCATGGCTGTACTTTCTGCCATACAGAGATGGTGAGAAGCCAGCAAAGGCTTCCACTAAGGGATGTGTTTGAAAAGTGGTGTAAAGACCCCATGGGATGACTGTCTAACTGGCTCCCTGCCCACCCTGCAGACCCTCTGAGGAGGGACACGTTCCTGCATCCTTGTGGGTTTGAGTGTAGGTGGTTTTGAAAGAACATTTATCACTGTCTCAGGCAGGGCTGGCCAAACACCATGGCATTTCCGTGTACACACTGGGTTGTCTCAGGGAAAATCAGACCATGTTCCACACAAGAAAGGATATTTTAAAGCAAACAATAAGTGCCCTTTGAGGTTAAGTTGGTTCTTCCTTAGAAATATGAAAACATCTTTGGCTACAACATATCAGCAACACATTTTGCCAAAAAAGCAACATTTCCAGGAAGGAAAATAAGCCAAATAATGTCAAAAATGTTTGTAAAGATCTATCTCCCTTTCTGCACTGTTTTGGGCAAGCAGTACCCCAGTTAGGTTGTACTTTCCAGCAGCAAGACTTGAGTATTAACTGTGGCATCTTCTCTTGGCCTTCTCTGTAGTATGTGTGGGTAAGTGCAGATGTGATAAGAAGTCAGAAATTACCTGGAAGGAGGAGGCCTCAGGGTGTGTCTCTGAGCACACATATCTCAAAAAGAGGTGTGGTATTTCTTTCTGCACCCATGAAATTTGTAAATGGGGCTAGAAGCATTCTCTCTTCCGTGGTGAAGGGGGAATGACTTGCAAAGCTAATTTGTCAGGTGGTTGCTGGGGCAGCATTGCACATCCAGAACCCTGAAGCCAGAATTAGTGCACATGCCTGTCCCTGCCACCCCTTGTTCTGGCATACCAGAGGGCAGGAGGGACCACTCAGCAAACCCCTCCATAGGCAGGTCTTAGGCAAGAGCCACTTCTATTTTTTTTCCTCCAGACCACTTGTTAGGACACATGGGAAACCAAACCAGCATGTTAGGAAGACTGCTAGAGATGGGCAGCAACCTTTCATCAGACCAGAGACCTTTCATCATTTAGCTGCCTGGGAAAAGGAGGAAAATTCTGTATTTATGCAAGGAAATACAGTGCTCCTTCCAAACTTCAGCTCCTTGCAAACTTCAGCTAACTCCAGCTGTTGTATGCTGGAATTTTGCCTTTCCTTAGAATAATATTTTGCATGCCCAGCCTTTGCATGTCAGTAGATACTACTCCAGATT
This sequence comes from Hypocryptadius cinnamomeus, assembly GCA_013400635.1. NCBI lineage: Eukaryota > Metazoa > Chordata > Aves > Passeriformes > Zosteropidae > Hypocryptadius > Hypocryptadius cinnamomeus. The sequence continues at coordinate 274,398 of VYZP01076044.1, forward strand.
TTGCAACAGTTCTGGTTACAGGATTTCATTGTGCCTTTTTGATCAGAAAGGCTCTTATTCATGTTTAGGAAGTGTTTTACTGAACTGGAGAGGGCTGCTATAAGAAAAGTCATCATGTCAGAGTCAAGTTTCTCACAGGAGTGATTAGTACCAGAAGCCATGAGGACAGATCATCTTCTCTGAAATGATACTCTTGGTGTTGTATTTGTAAATGGTGTCCCAGCATGAACACCTCTGCCCCTGAAAGATTAAGAAATGAGGCAGAGGTTAGACACCAGGGAAACATGTCCAGCTCTTAAATATGTGCCTGCTGAGGATGACTCGTCTCCTGAACATTCCCGGATGTACGGGTGCTCCTCTCCCAAGTCCCTTGAGGGATTATTCAGCTGAAGTCATGCACTGACAGTGACATAACAGTTTCAGACCAGAGTTTTGAAAGTACAAGCAAACAACTCTGTGCATGAGATTGCAGGCACAAATTCAAGCCTAATTGATAAGGTCACTTTAAGTTTGGAAATATTTATTTTTACAGACATGGGCATATATTTTCAAAGCTTGAATGGAATAGCCCAAATAATAGAGTGTGACCTTGCAGTCTGCCCCATGTGGATCAGGTCTTGGACTGGAGATACTTCCTGATCCATGGGGACCTGAACCCCGAGGGCAAGCAGAAGAAATCTAGGCTACCCTGTACCACTGTTGCCCATATTTTGGAGACAGAGTAGAGGCTGGCACACAAAAAAAGCAGGACAAAAAGGCAAACCTTGTGTCCCTTCAGCATTTGCCTGCAACCTTGACTCTGTCTGATGTCCCAGAGCATTGGGATCCTTCCTCTTCTGTGTCTGATTACCTCAGCTTCCTACCCAATCTTGCGAGATCTCAGGAACGGATTTTATAAATTTCACCTTCTCAAAACAGTGTTTTTATTCTCTGCACCTACAATTCTCCCAGGATTTTCCTTGTGCCTGGATGAAGATACAGAAGGAGACTCGTTTCCCCCACTCAGGAAAGTTTTGACATGCTGTGGAGCATTGCTCCCCCATGCTTTCCTCTGCCTGACTCTGACACCTTCTGTCCCCTCTTCCCCTAAAGTCACTGGGAGACGCACAGCCAGGACCTCAGTGCCTTTCTGAGTAGTAAAGCCCACATCATAGCTCTGTGGTACGAAAGCCACTCTCCTGTCTCCTGCCAGCCCCTGCAGGGTTTTCCTGGGAGAGGAGGTAGGCAGAAAGCCTGGAAGGATACAAGCCCTAGGTAGAGGTACAGTCCTTGGCACAGGTGCACTGTGTACTAAATTGGGCAGAAGTGACCTGTGCCCTGTGCTTGCCCTAAGACAGCTGCCCTGACAGTGCTGGGCTGGCTTGGGTGTCAAACACTTTGGGAAGCCAATGGTTTTGGGATCAGGTCCTGTGCTACCCTCCAGCTGGTGCTGAGTGTGGCTCCCAGCGTGTCTCCTGTGGGGGCACCAGCACACGGCTGTAATACAGAGTAGAATGACTAAAGATTATTTCCACTTTCCAAGCCATGTCAGTGTCTCCACCTCATTTCCTCTCAGGACACGAGACAGTACATCCAAAGCTGTTCCAGTGCCAACATGTGAGTCAGAGCTATCGGGTGATGCATGCACCAAAAGGAAATAGGGATGCAGAAGCTGACCAGAGACACAGGATGTAGCCTCATTCTGTTTGTTTGTCTGGTGCATTTACCAATAATATCCACATAAGTTTATTTTTTACTTGAAATAAGACCTTTTCAGGCCTTTAATTAGCACTGCTCACTTTTCAGGACACTAGTTAGCAGGCTGGTGTTCCTCACTTTAAAGTCCTTGTCTTCTCTAAGGAAGGGAACAGTGCAGTTTGTGCTACCCTGCCCTCAGGTACCCTCAGACATAAACCTTTCCTAGGGTGATGCTTTCATGTCCCTTGCTTTGCCCCTGCCCACATCCCACCAGTCTGTATGGAGCTATCTAGACAGCAGAACAGGCAAGCTGCTTGCTTTCTGTGAGCCTGCTCCTGCCCCAGCCCAGCCATGGCAGCTGAGCTGCCTCCTGTCCCTCAGCCACTTGAGCCCTGAGTCACCCATGGACAGCAGTGTCCTCACAACCATCTCCTCCCCAGCACTGGCAGCACAGTCCTGGGCATGCACCTCAGAAACCCCACACAGAGCCCACCTGGGTCAGCAGGCAGCCACATGCACTGAAGGAGGTATGCTGCTGCTGGTGGTGAGCTTCACACAGCTTCCCACCCCGGGTGGTGCGTGCAGGACTGTTCTCAACCTCCACAGCTCCCACAGGCTCGCTCCTGGTGCATCACTGACTCCCTGTGTCACATCACTGACTGCACAGGCCTGCTGCCAGGAACAGGAGATCTTCCTGCATTTGTCCTGCTTGCTAAAAGGTCTCCCCCACTGAGAGGAAAGCTCTGACCCTCAGGACTGCAGGGGGAATGTAGCTCTCCGTAGTTTGGGCTGGGTATTTCAGCAATGGCATATTCCCTGTCTTGTGCCTCCCCCCATTGTGGATCCCCAGCCTCTGAGGTGCTTTCCTCACAAGGTTTTGGGGAGTCCCTGAGGGTTGGTGGAGATGTCCTGGGGATCAGGTCTTGCTGCAGTTTGGACAGAAGAGAAAGCTCTAGCATGGGGCAAAATGAATGGAATAGATGTGTGAGATAGAGACAAGAAATGGTTCAGAACCCTAAAAGATGAAAGGAATAATTATCATTTTGTCTAACCGGTTGCATAAGACAAGCTAAAAGACTCCTCGCAGAAACTCATTCAGCTTCCTGCCCCCGGAGCAAGAGGGATGGAGAGCTGTGGATGAAATACTTCAGAAATACAAGAAGACCCAAATGCCACAGCTGAGGGATCCCAGCTGTAAGAACTGGCCTCATGGACATGAGCTACATGGATTTCTGCAGAGGCACAGGAATGCAGGAGCCCTGCACTGAGCAGGACTGGACAGTGTGAGCACTGTGAGCACCCCTGGGCTGGGGCAGGAGCAGCAGAAGGTCCTCTCCTGCCTCTGCTGATGGGCAAAGGGAAGTGCTCTGTTGGAAGGACTCAGGAGCTGCCTGTGTCAGGTCCACTCCATGCTCCTCCCAACATGGTCACTCTAGGAGCCACATCCCTGTCTATGGCTTCATCTGTCTCATGTCTCCATGTCTTTGGAGTTCCAGATCCCGTCTGCTGTTATCCTTCTCCTGTATGGAGCAATGAGATCCAGGCTTTGCCTTCTCTCCCAGGCTGCTGCTTGGTGCCCCAATGGTTTTGGTGTACTTGCAGCAGCTGGAGTGAGCACTCATGGGCTCCAAAGTGTTAGCACTCCCCTGCCCACCTTCCCTGTGACTTGCCCACCCTGACCACCAACCTTTCTTGGACAATGTGAGCCCACATGAAGGAAGAAAGGGAGGTGATCCCTCAGCAAGGGGCTCCTTTCATTTTGCACCTTGACAATTTTCTTGGAAAAGTCTCTTTCAGGCTGATGTTTTCTTATGCATGAGATGAAGGCAGAAATGAGGTTGCTGTGAGGAAAGTTTGCTTTAAAAACCCCTTTCAGACTTAGCTGAATGCAGAGAAAATGTTTTTTTCGTGTTACATTTTCAAGTGTCCTTCTGTACTCTGGTAAATCTAGGCTAGTTTTATTTTCAACCTTTATAGCCTGGGGATTTCCTGAGAGCTCAAAGGAGGAAGGTGTCTGAAGCCAGATCCTGGACATAGGAACTGATGTCCAGCACCTGATCAGCTGACGCCAGCCCTTGATCATGTCTAAATGATGTCTATTTTTTCTTTATGCCCAGACTTCCCTAGAAACTGGAGGAAATCTAGAACTACAGAGAAACTAAGAGGATGTAATAAAAATACTGTCAGGGAAAATGTCTGTGCAGTAGTGCTGGTTTTGTGCAACACCCCCGGCACTGCTGCACCACACAGCAGCCCTTGCACAAAAGAGGAAGGGTTCCCACCAGGGAGTTCTTTCTCCACTTCATTTAACCCATACTTTGCTGTTTGTTTTGATATCCTTTGACTGATCTTACATGCCTCATGACCTCCCTCACTTTCCCTTTGCACTGAGAGGTGCCCAAGGCATGAACTCGAGTGCTCAGAGCCTTTTCCTTGCCTCTGTGGGCTCCTGCTTACACCTGAAACTCTCACTCAGCTACCAACTCATCCCACTAGGGTTGGAATCTTTCCACACCTTCTTATTTCTCTGAAGGGGCGCTTCTCCAAACAGCTTCTGCATGTTCTGCTTGCTGGAGGTTTGGATAGTGTATAGCCTGCAAGCTTGCTAACACTTCCACCTGGATAGGGAATTGCCCTGCCAGCCCACAGCCCATCCTCTGCTGCTCTGGCTACCAGGGGCTCTGTGTTTTTTCTCTCCTATATGATCTGTGAGCATCTGTCATGAAACCAAAGAGACACCCCCTGGGCATACAACAGCTAGAAGAAGGGGTGAACTGTGGCAGTGACATGTCTGGTTCCACAGCAGGGATGGATGTCACGCACTGGCCCTGCTCCCTGGCACATCCAGTGCACAAGGAAAAAAAAAACCTGCTGGTCTCCAAAATTGTCATTGTTGCCCCTTCTTGGGAGAGTTCTATCACAAAGCAAATTTAACCTTAAGAAATTTATAACAGATTCCTAGCACTCCCCTGCTAGAACTTCTTTATAACCCGTGCAACAAACTGATTTTTATACACATCAAAATAACTTTCTTTCCCATTCCCAAAGTGAGGAAATCTTTCCATTCCTTCCCCTGTACTATTCTCTTCCCTGCTCAGTATTGACCCTACAACTTCAAGTCAGATTTCTGCTGCTGTTATCTCTGTACTAGCTGATTTCACACCTTTCACTGGAAGGTGAATAAGATACTCCTCTGTTTTATTACCTGGGCTGACTGCATGTATGTATGATTTTCTCTTTCTTTCTTTCTTTCTTTCTTTCTTTCTTTCTTTCTTTCTTTCTTTCTTTCTTTCTTTCTTTCTTTCTTTCCTTCTTTCTTTCTTTCTTTCTTTCTTTCTTTCTCTTTCTCTCTTTCTCTCTCTCTGTCTTTCTCTCTTTCTCTCTCTCTTTCTTTACTTCTTTATTTCATCACTATATTTCTTAACAGAAACAGGTACAATTCTCTCATTTACTGTACCATTTCCTTAATAGTTGTCCTTATCAGCATGATTACTTCCTTTCTCCTTGATGCACATTCTCTCACCCTCTATACTTCTTATATATCCTACTTCTCTATCTTACTATTCTCTTCCTGTCTAATAAGAGTAGGCATAGCAAATTAAGTTTTTCAGCAATTGAAATTTGGAGCTGAATGGAAAATTCCTCTGATGATATGTCAGAGGCTGCAAGAATAATTCTATGTTTCAAAGTTTTCTTTTTTTTTTTTTTTAACTTGAAGTATCAACTAGGATCAGCTAGGACAGATTCATCCCCTAAAGTTTAGTCATTCAGCTACACAGATTTCATGTTGTGAATGTCTTTTAAGTTCTCACATTGCCAAAATATAATTACAGCATGAAGTATTGAAATATCTGTTTGTTTTCACTTTGCAGTCAGGGCTCCACACTCCTTTCTGTGGCCAGAAAACTCCACTGGACATCACCTAAAGTTCTCTGCTGTGAGTCTGCTGTAGTTGTGCTGACCTACTCCAGTATGAACAGTCATTTGGTCTAACAAAGAAAACCCTCAGGCTTTCACTGCTCTCAGATGACCTTTGCACTTTCAAATCTTGTCGTGGTGTCATTCCTCTTGCCAAACATGTTTGCTCTGGCCAGAAACTCGTCATTCTCCCTCATAAGCAGTGTACAGGGAGATACATGGGTCTGGGTATCATGTCTCCATCCTGACCAGTTGTTCTTTTGGGCTTTTTTTTCATGAAACCTCTTTGTTCATCTTTGATTTCTGGGTCCAGGCCATTGTCACTGCATGGCAGCATTTTACACTGGGCTGATTTAGACAACAGCAAAAATCAGAGCCTTTCTGTCTGATCTATTCCAACACTTCCCACAATATTTGAGTGACTGAAGTTACCAGAGGCTGTATCAAGACTTGTTTCCCCCGTGCATCTTTGGTCTGTAATAGGAGGACAACTGGGAGAACAACTGGGAGGACAGCTGGGTGAACTGCTGAAGCACAGCTGTGCCTTCAGCTGAGGCACTTCAGCATTGTTTTCATCTCTGCCACTGCAGCTCTGGATGGGTCACAAAATCTGTACAAAAGAGTGACAGTTACTCTGCTCTTTGGCAAAATGTAAATTTTGCAGTTCTTTTGAGACCTTCAGACAGAAATTCTGGCTGAAGAGCACAATATTATTATTCATAAATACCTGCTAGGCAAAACTGGGACTGAGCTGTGGGTGCTGACACACAGCAGGTATTCAAGAGGGAGGAGAATTTGTGGCTAGTTCACAGGATAGGCAAGTGTCGAAGTTTGATTTGCCTTTAGCTAAGCACAAACCAAATTATCTCATAGCGCCCCTGTTCTGTTTCGAAAACCTCCTGATTTTGCTCGAACCTAAAATACCCCGAGAAAAGCTTTTCTTTCTGTTTTTCACTTCTGCTTTCAGTGGTAACTGGAAACCAGAAGCTCTGGCACACACGAAAATGGTAGTGACGGGAGAAAGAGAATTACGTTCACTCTTTTGAACTACCAATGGAAAAAAACCCTGAAACTTCCTGGACTGGCCTGAGCTTTCGGTGGAGCCTGAAGGGAGGAGGCTGGTGTCACTGCAGTTTTTTCTGCCAGTGTATGGGGTGAGAGACAGGTTATTTGCCTCCAGTCTGGCTGGGGAGTGCCCACCTAGATGCAGGGATTATCTGAGTGACTGACATTGACTGTGAATGGCAAAAACACAGCTTTGGAGTTTCAGGGGGTTTCATTTTCCCTTTTTCCCAGGTACACATGTCCTTCAGGGAGGAATTCTCAGGATCTTGCCTTGGCATCAGCTAGAGGGCATTTGACCCCAAGCCCCTGGTTTTGGCAGAACACTGCTTGCCAAGTCAGCCTGAGTCCTGCCAGGGTAAGCAGGGGTTTCTGAGTGGTTTCCACTGGTATGAAAAGCAGGTGGTGCAATTCCAACCTTCCCTCAGACAGCCCTCTAGAACCACGGGAAGCACATCCTTGGCCCTGGCAGGAACCCATCCCAGAGAGTGGGTGAGTTTTTGGTGCACCAGCCCCTGCCTTTCGAGGTAACATTCTGCCCTTTCACCCACACCAGATGGGCCCTGAGGGTTCTGCCCTCTGTCTCCTCAGTGCTCCCCACAAGGGCTCCTCTCCTGCACCCAGCCCTCCCACCACTGGGCTGTGCCTCTTCTCACTCCCCTCTCAGGTTGTTCCTGCTCCTGTTCTCAGGTTATTTCAGCTCCCATTAGCAGTTTGAGGAGCAAGTCAGGAATGACACAACATGATTGCATGCTCTTTTCAGAAACCAGCTTAAAAACACAGAAATGTGCTTTTAATGGGTTCTGGGATGTTCCAGGATTTCCAACATTTAACTATGTTACAGTTAGATCCTTGGTGGGTACTAACACACCTGAATTACCACAAGAGGTGAAAAAGAGTACCTGAAAAACCCATAAAATTCTTTCAAACAGTCCAACAACATGTTTTCTGAAAAAACACCTGGTTTATGAACAGTGACTGAGGGTGGGGGAGTATGTGGTTTGGGTTTCCACTTCTGGGGAAAAACAGAGCAACTACTTGGGCTGTCACCTGTGAGCATCATCCTGATAAAAAAAGCCACGCTTATACCAGCCTGGTAATGGGGCACATGCCAGGCTGTCTGCCCCAGCACAGCAGATGTTCACTGATGCATTTCCTGCAGGGCAGTGCCCTGCCTACTGGGCCTTGCAGTGGTTGAGCCACTTTTGCAGGGGCAATTTTCTTCTCTGTTCTCAGTGTCACCAAAGACTCTTTCTCCTGAAAATGTCCCAGCTATGGCTGAAAGGGTGGTTCAGCAGCTGGTAAAACTCCCTCCTCTGCAGCAGGTTCTCAGAATGCTGGTGGGTCACTTTTGCTCCCAATACCTTGGTGTCCATCTGCACTTTCCTGCTCATAAAGCCATTGAGAAGATAAAAACTTGGGAGCCTAAGCAGATACACTCTCTGGCTGAGACCTGGAACTTACAAACCACAAGACTGTCATCTAGACCATGGTCTCTTCTATCTGTCTAGCTCACTGGGTCCAATTTCATCCAGACCCACTTGTGTGATGTGGGGATTCAGGGTATATAAAACAGACAGGGAACTTAGAAGGTGGTACAAGAACATGAAGCCCCTGAGAAATTGCTTTTGTCCCTGGTTTCACCCTGGCACTGAAAGGACTCGTTTCCATGCTGCAGAGGCCACCAGACCCTCCCTGTCCCTACATTCCACCTTGACTCCCAGGAAGAGACAATCTGCTCTTAAAGGGGAGCAGTTCTTTCCTGAGCTTCCTAGGGAAATCTGGAGCAAAGGCACACATGCAGGCTGTAAAAATATGTCCCTGCAGGCCCGTGAAAATCATGTTGAAGATGATGTGTTATGGAGACTGGAGGAGCAGGGGTCAAGTTCCAGTGCCTCAACAGGTCCTGCTGTCCCTGCTGTGAGGTGGTGACCTGCCATCACTTACAGATGCCACTTCTGCTCCCATAGCAGAGCACAGCAAGCAGCAGTAGTATAACAACTTCTGTAATATTCTGAAGCTGTTTCAAAAATTAACCCTTTTGTGACTTTACAATTTTGCCTTATCGGCCAGAAAACACCAACAATTTGCTCAACCCATTTTTTTAAAATTCAGTTGGAACTGAAACTCTCAGTAGGTTGTCTGACAGCAATGAATCACAGGGTTCATTTATATAGAAAAGCAAATTAATCATATTTACAGCCTATAATAAGGAGATATGCTTCCCACAGCTTCCTCAGAGAGTAATTTAACACCCAGAATGACAAGAGACTTCCTTGAAGATGGCTTTTATTTTATATAAAGTTAAATTTAATTTTTCTTGGCTTCTCCTCTTTTGACCTTTTTTTTTCTTCTTCTTTTTTTTCTCCTCACCCTTTTTGCATGGAATTAAACTAAGCCTAAGCCTGACCACAGAATGGAGATGCACTATGGGGAAGGCTGATTGGTGAGCCCCACGACTGATATTTCCGAATGACACGGCAGATGCCACTCTGGGCACCTCAGCATTGTTATTCTGGTTTGTTGACCAAGCTCAGGTTACTCAGCCAAGTTCAGGAGCAGCAGGAGCTGCAATGGGACGTGATTACCTTGCATTGCCTCGCTGGCACATGAAAGGCCCTCCAGCTACCTCTGTATCTCCCGCCCAGCGTGCGGGATCCTTGCCTGGGAACAAAGGCACAGCATAACGTGGCGTTTTGGCTCCCTAGGAAGGAAAGGGGAGATGGCCTGAGCTAAAGAGACCCCTCAGCAGCCCAGGCTGCAGGTCCTGCCCCTTTAGGGTCCGGCTAAAGCCTGACCCGCAGCCCTGGGCGAACCCTCGGGAGACTCGACTCGGTTTTAAAACTTCTGTCGCCATCTAGTGATGTCCTTGCGAGAGCCGCGCGTTCGGCACCGGCACGGCGGCACCGGCACGGTGGCACCGGCACGGCGGGAGCGGCANTGCTGCCTGCTTTCCCCGGGAATGCTGTGCCTCCAAACTGTGCCTGAGCCTGCGCAGGTGACGGGGACAGCACAGGGGTTACGTGCTGCCACTGGGTAGCCGCAGCTGGCACTTTGTGGCGCTCTGCTCTGCTGGCTGAGCTGTGGCTGTGGCAGCCGAGGGACACGAATCAGAGCTCCCCCGCCAAGGGCTACCGAGTGCTCGGTTTAAACCCCAAGCGCAGCATGGTCTCCTTTGTGTTTCATGGATTAAATTAGGAATATAAATATCCTGGCAATTTGGTGTGACAAGCATTTTATGTGCATTACTGCCACAAAATATGGAACAAACTTCAGATACAAGAATTAATGTGACCCAAAGAGGAAAGATGAACTGCAAAGCACATAAATATCCTCTATGCAAAAAGAACTCTTTAAGCTGTTAATTAGAAAATTACAAACACTTCTCAGCTCACCAGTGATGTACATTTAATCCACTATAACTGAACTTAATTAAACAGAAAATTCTTAAGAGACAACCCAAGATATTTGTGCAGTAGGAGCAAGAGGATCTAGATTCACAAAATTAAAAAAATAAATATACAAAACCTTCAATAAAAGTATCATTGTTGTGTCCTTCCATGGTACCTAACCTGGTGCAGTTCACACTGGTGGAGTGGTGTGAGCACACCCCTGCTACAAAGCTCGAACAAGGAGCTCCTGGCCCTGCTCCTGGCACTTGTCCCCATCCCCCTGCAGAGTGTCTCCCTCTTGCCTGGGACTAGATCTGATTTTAAAATGCCATCACAATAAAATTGAATGAATATGAGAATGAACAGCAAGGATAGGGAACTGGATGGAGAGCTTTCTGCTGCACTGCTGCTGAGCTTCCAACCCCAGCCCTACAGGCTCAGTGTGCTGTGGATGGACACCCTGAAAACTGTGGCTTGCTTTCCATCCCGTTTTAGAGCCCAATTCCATTTTCTTTTGCATCCTCTCTTCTTGCATTCCAGTCTCTTCCTTCATCTACTTCCCCATGGGGTACCCAAGTGCATCTCTGAGCTGTCACTGGTGCTGGTGGCTGGGTGGCACTGAGAGGTTTCCAGGCACAGCTCTGATGGTGATTCACCACACTGCCAAACCATCCAAAACCCATCCGGCACTTTCTACTCTCCGCACCTCTGCTGATATTTCTACTTCTCCCTTGAGTTTTTGGTCTCGCTTTCCTCCAAATGACTTCTCCCCTATAGTAACACCACCCAGAGTTTCACCAGGCGTGACTCAGCCCCGGTTGGTTCTCTCTGCACAGCACAGGAGGAAGCAGGTATTTGCTCTTGTAGGCTGAGATCATACCAGCCATAGCATGTTTCTGGTGCCTGGGGACAGCACTGGAAAGAACACTGACAGAACCACATTTTGTCATCAAATGGAAAGTAATTGGGGAAGTAGGGCAGGGAGAAGGTTTTTTGGAGACTTGGGAGAATTTGCAAATTTTATGTTGAGACATACCTGGAATTTCTAGTGAGATCACTCAGGGTGGAGTGCAAGGGACAAAAGCCACATATTTTTATGCCACAAAAGCTGGCATAAAAATAAATAAACTGAAGGAAGTGGCCTTTGAAAATAAGGAGAGCGACAGAGAGCTACAGAATTGTAAAAAAAGTTAATTCCCAGTTCACAGTGATGGGTTTAATTTATTTATGCTTTAATCTTAGTTAAAACTATAAAACAAGGATTTTGGGATTATTCTTAGCTTGTGTCATCACATCAAGGTAGTGTTTAGGAAATGTGTTCATGGCCAGAAAAAAGCCCAATAGGTGCAGGAGAAATGTAAAAAGGTAGCTTCAACCCCCAGCCCCAACCCATTTATCACTGAAATGTCTCAAAACACAAATGTTGATTATTGCTGTTTTGGCCACAGGGATAGAAACCTTGGATGTGGCGTGTTCATTCTGAAAGGCACAGGAGAAAACCTACAGGCTGAATATTATACAGGATCCCTCCTTCAACATTTGGCAAATAACCTCAAGATATGAGAAAATACCTTTCCGTTGCCAATTCCAGGTGTTTCTGAATACTTTGTAATCAGAAAAAATAATTTTTCAAGTCTTTCTTGAGTATTGATCCAATTCTTGTTGGTAAGACCACTGGGCTGTCCCTGGCTCTTGTCACATGGCAATGAAAAATAACTTAATTATTCCTTCTGCTTGAAGAAGGCCTGAGCTGTGCTGGCATCTCACAGGGTGGCAGCACTTTCTTGTGCTGTGATATAATGGGTTTTTAGAGCATATGCCCAAGGAGAGAACTGAAATGACAAAAAGCAGCATAAGAAGTTATTCTGACCTCTCTCACTAGTGGCCCACACAGTCCCTGACCTGCACCTGCCCTGTAGCAGGTCCTTGACATTCACTGTGGGCCACCCACTCCATGTGGGGGTGCTGGGAGGGAGGGCAGCACCCAGGGACACTTCCTGGAGTCCCCCCTCAAAACCCTGGTGCAGCCAAGTGGGCCTTCCCAAGCAGAGAAAAGGAGAAAAAATGTTGCATCATTTCAGACTTGCAATCTTTCAAAGACTTCTCTAGCATTTGTTGAGGACAGGATTTTAAGAGCACTTGTTCTCAAGCTCAAAATGTGTTACAAAGGAAAAGTACTGTACTGGGTTTTGAGCAGAGATGAAGACATCCCACTCTTAGAGGTTGAATTTGCTGAGTGAATTGGTGTCCTATTACAAAAGCATGCCAGTAAGGATAAATTAAGTCAACACCTGTGCTTACCTTCATATGGAAAGATGATATTTCCAGAAGGAATCAGAACTTATCCGGGTGTTGTTATCACTATCCAACCATATAAACATCACCTTGCTTGCACAGCCAGATACAGCCTGCACAACACTGTTAACCTGTTGACATACTAAAGAGGAACTATGGATTTCCCAGAAGTTCGTATCACTTCCTGGACAACAATGCAAGGACTTAAACACATGTGCAACATATCCTGCTGCCTCCCTCCTTCCTCTGCAGACAGGATCAGGAAGGCTGAGCAGAGCTGTTTTCTGCAAACAGCTTTGCTTTGTTGTTAGCAAAGGATGCCTGTTCCAGGGGAAGAGAAATCATACAGCAAGAAGAAGATCAGCTATCTTCTCTCAAAATGTTTATTTGTTTATTAATACTGCCCAGTAAGTTCCTCCCTGCCTAAGATACAGCTTCCTTCAGCCTGCAAATCTAAAATTGCCCTTTGGCTGTTCTGCTCTCTATACACTACAGTCCTTTTTAAATAACATTGGACTGTAAAAGGACCTGGAAAATCAAACAGAGTTTACAGCTAGTTGATACAGATAGAGGAAACTACATAAAGATAAGTGCTTCCATGTCTCAATAGCAACAACAAGACATAAAATAATCACCAGTGTACAACGTCATTTCCTTGAGGTACAAGCCATTGGTCCTGTCTTCTACGAGCCTGGACCATGTGTCTTGATAATACTTGTACACAAACCACTTATCACTGGCATCTTAGCAAAGCTTCAGCTTGCAGTGGTTTCCACTGAAAAGAGTCCTCAGTCACTTGCAGTTTTCTGATTTTTTTTTCACTATTAATATTTTTTGTAACTATGTTTTTGTAAGTTGGTTTAAGGGTTTTTAAGTCTGTCATTAGCAGCTGATTTTAGAAGCAGGTCTTAAATCCATTAAAGTTTTCACAAACTTCATCTTGATGAATCTTTTACACTGTATTTCCTGTGAGCTGGGGGAAGGTGGACAGGTTTTTTCCATCGTTTGAGCACAAATTGTTATTTCTGTTGAAGACTAAGTGAAAATAATACATTTATCATTAAGATTTTTGTTTGGGATTGAAGTGGGGAATAGCTGGCATTGGGAGGTTGGGAGACTCTCTGGTGGTTTTCATGCTGGATCTTGTGGGAATACTTACTGACATTTTCTGCACAGGTGAGCTCACCAGTCAGGGAATCTGGGTTTGGGAACTGGTTTTGCAAGGATGCTTGTGTGTCTCTTCTACATACAAGTATTTACAAGATTAAACACTGATAATGCTTTCATTAAAAAATTTAAAGAAAGCTTACAAATCTCTAACATGAAATAATTTATCTGGGGGCTAAAAGAAACCTTAGTATCTGATAATCTAATACATACCTGCAAAAAAAACTTTCTGTCTGGTGTGATTCTAAAGTGAAAATCCTTAGACAGGGAAATTAGTTGTTATATTTAAAGACATTTAAACCATCCTCTAAAACATTTTATACAACTTTCCTTCCTCCTTAAATAACAGCACCTCTCTATTTATGTTCTTGCAACACTAAAGCTTGCAAATTATCCCAAATTCTGCAATAGCTTGGATTTTTCACACTCCCTATCTGTTGGAGTCAACAAATACTTATGAAAATTTTGCTTTTATTTAAAAATAGTCTAGTCTGGATGGCTGTGAGATGAGACCACCGCTGTGAAGTCTGTGTGCCTTGAGCTGCCAAAGGCTGTTGAGGTGCCCCATTCCGCCCTGCCTGCATTAGGAATCTTGGTGTCCCGTGGGCTGGCGCTGGCACTGGAGGGAGGCGGGCCTGGCAGGCCTGGCTGGGCTTTGGCAGCACCTCAGCCCTGACCAGGCCGATTCTGCGTGCCCAGCTCTGCGCTCCCTCTGTGTTCTGTGAGTGCCACCATGCTGTCCCCACGTCCATCAGGGATCATCCTCCCCTTCACATTCTGCTTGGGGATTTCTGAGCATGGCTGTGTCTCTGTTCTGCCCCAGCACTGCCACCCTCCCCTTGCCCGGCCCTTTTCCAAGCTGTGTTTGAGGGCAGGGGAGCCTTTCTCCGCTGGCTCCCAGGCTGGGCCTGGGGGTGTGGCGGGTCAGACACCAGACAGAAAGGTGCTTAACGTGCTGTCTGAAGTGGGCTGAGAGGGATTAAAGGCATATCTGATTGCATGTATGGAGAAAAAGCCCCACAGGGCCCCACCCTCATTTTTTTTTAGCTGTGTTTCCGTGTCAGGAGACAGGCAGCACTGGCAAAAATACACACCTGGGGCCCAGGGGATTCTCCTTGATTTGATATGTGACCTTGGAGGAGATTTTTAAACTTTCTGTGCTGAGTCACTTGTGCACATTAGAATTTTCTGTGGTAATCTCCCATCCACGAAAGACTGCAGGCAATGGGATCATAGAATCACAGAATCACTAATGTTGGAAAAGGTCTCCAATATCCTTGTCTCCAACTTTTGATCACCACCTTGTCAAACAGACCATGGCATTGAATGTCACATCCAGTTGTTTTCTGAACACCTCCAGGGACAGAGGAGCTGGGAGGCCTAGAAGTGATCACAGCACTTGAGCATCTCACCAGTGCCAACCACAGAGGGATGTTGTGACCAATGTTCCACACAGTCGGGGTTCACCAATTGTTGCTGTGGAACCCGAGGGGTTCTCGGGGGACAAGGATGTGGAAGAGACAGGGATCTTGACTCTATGTTTCAGAAGGCTGGTTTCTTATATTATGATATATATTATATTAAAATACTATATACTAAAGCTATATTAAAAGCATAGAGAAAAATGATCCATCAGAAGGTTAGCAAGAATAGAAAAAAAATCTATAACAAAGTCCTGTGACTGCTCAGAGAGTCCACACAGCTGGACCATGATTGGTCATCAAGTAGAAACAATCCACATGGACCAATGTGGTTGCACCTGTTGCATTCCACAGCAGCAGACAATTATTGTTAACATTTCTTTCTTGAGGCTCCTCAGCTTCGCAGGGGAAAAATCCTAACAATAGGATTTTTCATAAAATATCATAGCTACAGAGGGACAATCACTTCCCTAGTCCTGCTGGCCATGCTGTATCTCTAACACAAGCCAGGATGCCATTTGGCCACCTGGACACACTGGCAGCTCATGTTCGGCCATCTGTCAACCAGCACCCCCAGGTCTTTTTCCTCTGGGCCAATTTTCAGCCACTCCTTCCCCAGCCTGTAGCAACAGGGGTTGCTGTGAACCAGGTGTAGAGTCCAGCACTTGGCCTTGTTGAACCTTGTACCACTGGCTTCAGTCCATGGATCCAGCCTGCCCAGATCCGTCTGCAGAGCCTTCCTGCCCTCCAGCAGATCAACACTCCCACCCAACTAAATATTGTTCACAAACTGACTGAGGGTGCTCTTGACCTGCTTGTCCAGATCATTGATTAACAGGACTGACCCCAACACCAAGCCCTGGGGAACACCACTGGTGACCAGCTGCCAACTGGATGTGGCACTATTCACCAACACTCCCGGGGCCTTGGCACCCAGACTATTTTTAATCCAGCACAGAGTGCACTGCCCAGGCCATGGGCTGCCAGCTTCTCTAGGAGAATGCTATAGGAGACAGTATCGCAAGCTTTACTGAAGTCCAGATAGATACATCCACAGCCTTTCCCCTGCCCACTAGCCCTTTTATGACCAAGTCTCTTGGTCATAAAAGGAGATCAGGACAGTCAAGCAGGATCTGCCTTTCCTAAACCCTGGTTGTCCTGTACGTGCCATGTGATGGCACTCAAGATAACCTGTTCCATAACCTTGCCTGGCACTGAGGTCATGGTGACAGGCCTGTAGTTCCCCAGATCCTCCTTCCAACTCTTCTGGTACCTGAGCGTCATGCTGGCTAACCTCCAGTTGTTTGGAATCTTCACAGTTAACCAGGACCAATGATAAATGATGGAAAGTGGCTTGGCAAGCTCTTCTGCTCTTTGACCAGCCCCTTCAGCACCTTCAGGGGAATCCCATCCAGCCTCATAGACTTGTGAGGGTCTAAGCAGCTCAGCAGGTCACTAATAGTTTTCTCCTGGATTTCAGGGGATCTATTCTGCTCCCTGTCTCTGTCCACCAGCTCAGGGGGCTTGTTGTCCTGAGAATAAAGTCTTTCTGTTAAAAACTGAGGGAAAGGGAGCAGCTTTGGTGACAATGTTCCCCATCACTCCAATAAAGGACGGAGATTTTCCTTGCCCCTCCTTTTGGTGTTAATGTATTTATAAAAACACTTCCATTATCTTTCACAGCAGTAGCCAATTCTATCTGAGCTTTTGCCTGTGTTGATCTGGGATTCCTCAAGGCTATTTTCCATAGGATCTCACTGGGATGGATCCCACAAAGTCAGCTTGACCAGTTCTGCATCACTTGGAGGCAGGCTTCTTCACTCCTTACTTCTCCTGCACTCTTTCCAAGAAAATGGCCATGGGGGCAACAGGAAAGTGTTTCCATGCCAAATAATTAGTTGCTTATGGGAAGTATAGGAAGTCCAACAACATACAGTTATGGAATACTTTGAATCACGTAAGAATTTATAATTATTAAAAAAAAAAAAAATTCCCCCCCCCTCATTCTAATGATCTGTGCCTTAATATGGGTCTTGTTTATCCATATCTAAGCCCTCTTGGAAACCTGATATATACTGGGCTTCAATGCAATAATGAGGCATTAAATGCCGGAGATAAGGTGTGACAAAACCCCTTTTGTTCATTTTAACAAAATTCTTAAATGTGTAACTTTTCTGTTTCATTGAGTTACCCAGTTCCAGTGTTTCCCATTGCTCTTTTTTTTTACCTCTGTCATCATTTTAATTTCCGATCTTTCAGCTCTCACCATCTCTGTATCACTTCTTGTGAAAGATTGATGGAGCTGTGCTAATTTTCTTGTCAGGGTAGACTTAAGACTCAGAACATTTTCAAACGTTTTCTTGTTGACTTTGAGTGAACCATGACTATTTGTAGTAGATGATGTTTCTATCTGTGATATCACAACATTTTCATCTGTCCTGGGGCAAAATCCCAAACCCCTTGAAGTCAAAGAACATTCTGTCAGGCTCTAACCCTTAAAAGACCATAAACCCTGTAAGCATGTCATGATACTGGCAGCCACTGTCATGCTGTGAAATGAGTACAGTCAGAAACACAGCAAGGGCAGCTTGACAGACATCAAGTGAAGCAAATATGTGACTTCATCCCTCTTTGCCACATAGAGTGGAAGTTCAAGCCCTGCTGTCGTCAGGCTCAGTGAAGAGTGTTGACACCTGCCTTTAAAGGGCTGGCACGACTTGTAGACACATGGTGACCGCTGCAGATGGTGGCTGGAAGGCTCAGTTATGCACAGTTATGCAGGAGCAGCATCAATCAGCACTGGAAAATTGGCTCAGAAGGTTTTTCTGACCTGGGGGGATCCAACTCAGCAGTGTACTTGGTCTGGACATGTGCAGGTGTCTAGACTTTGTGCTGTGCCTTTAGGAGTTCTGTTGGATGTAAGAATAATCTGGCATGCTTTTAAGAGGAGAAAATGACCAAGGCAAAGCTGTTCCTTCAGCTGAAGGATATGAGAGGAGACACTTTTATAACCATCAGAGTAATCCTAAACAAATCCTGAAACTTCAATGGGAGTCATATTAGCATATTTCCTGTAGCTTGTAATATTTATTTTGATATATGTTCAGAAAGTTTATGTAATATTTTTCATGCATGAACTACTTTTGGCAAAATATAGACATCTTCACATGCATAAAATTTCCTATTATGATTGGCCAAGATTTAATAAATGATCTGTAATAGCAAATATTGGCCATGTGTTTGGAACAGAACTGTGTCAGGTCCCAGTGCTCCAACATGGAAATATCTGCTTATTACAGATGACCTGACCTCAGCTGGCCTTTGAGTGATTGCAAGAGAAATTGGTCTGACCTGTGGCACTGCTTTCTACCCAGAAAGCTTTTCCAGGATACACAAGATTGCAGCTTTAGGGGCTGGATTCCTCACTTATATCTTGTCTTGTCTGTCATTTTCCTGTGACTGTGAAAAAAACAAACAGGGACAAAAGTTGATCTCACCATCAATCATGTAGTATCAGGGAAGCTCTCTTTTATTGGAAAAAGTAATTCTGGATTATAGTCTAGATCTGAATCCAGCATGTTATGTCCACTAGCAAGAGTGACTAATTTCTGCAAACAATTGAAAACAGTGCAAGGGGAAAAATTTTTAAAAAGAAAGCTGGAATTAAGTAAGTAACACCTAGAAATGGGAGCTCTTGAGGTAGCTCCTTGTGTACCCATGAGAAAGCAGTGCCCCGTGTTTTAACGGAACGTGAGAATTGTTTTGTATTAAGTGCATGCCTTCACAGTGATCAAACTTTTCAAGTGAAAATGAAACTGAAGTGGTTTTATTAAAATAGGAGAGAGTGCATTACAGTGCTTGATGTCCTCAGCCTGCTGGGTGCCTTCCCCCACGGGTCCTGCTGACGCCAGGGCGCAGAGGGGCGCTCCGGGCACATCCGCAGCTTTCTAGCACCATCTCGTGGGCAGCCAGGCCCCCAGGCCGGCTCGGCAGAATGCTCTCCCCTCGTTGTAGGTTTAAAAAAACAGCGATGAAAGTCTGCGTTTGATCTCTGCGCTTTTTTCTCATCCATTCCTTACCGGCATCGTTTCGCAAAGTGGTGCGCAGATGCACGAACCTCCTTGCAGGCACAGTGGTGCTGAGGACCACCAGAAGATCTCAGCCCTCCACGGGAACTTGATAGACTCTGAAAGAAAGTGAATGTTTTGTAAGGAAAAAAAAAAAGTTTGACAAAGCTGCTACTGATCAGATTTTGCTGCGTGAAAAACATCGGAAAGCCAGCTCTAAATAGAAATGAAAAACAAACAACCCCCCCCCTCCCCAAACCACCCCACAATCCTCCAAACCCCCAAACCCAAACTAAAACAATAAAAAACCCCCATTAATTTTCTATAATTTATAACATGGCTGTCACACTCCAAAAATTTGTCAGGATTTTCTTGGTGGTTGTTTGCCCCTTTGTTCAAAATGCACAAATCATAAACAGAGATCAGACGAAGCTCAGCCACAGCTGACAGGAATATATGAAAAGATGCTGTCAGCAGCAAGAGTATGTAGGGCCTCCGAGTGTTCCTGTAGCTGGAAGTGGGTTTATAGGTTATACTGAAGACAAATGAACATTCAACTGAGTTTTAACATCCTTTTTGCCCAGTATACATGGAAGAACCAGGCCAACAAGCACCTTTCAGTAAAATCTCAGCCCTGATCCTGCTCAGACTACTCCAAGTATGGGCAAAGAACAAATGTGGTTTTTTTATCATCCGAGGGAGGGATTCAAATTCAGATTCTGTCTGAAGGCATACATAGGAAGGCATATGTAGGAGAAAACTGTCCTTGTTTTCTTGGCAGCACTCCTCATGGCACAGGGCTCTAACCAAAGGTTAGGTTATGTCACAGGGCCAGGTATTGGAGGTCTAATTAGTTGCCTTAGTAGAAGTATTAGCCACTCAGTTTTGGAGCAGAATTTGGTGAGAAGATTGTTAGAGGCATTTCCAGAGGAACAGAAATGGTGGGAGTCTGCGTGCAAGTGACTCCTGCTCCAGAGAAGCTCTCTGGGTGCTGTTGGAGCCAGCACAGCAAGGGCTTTCCCTCACTGAGCTGTTGGCTACTTTAGGCTTGCCCAAACCTGTGCTTGGAAATCCCAGAGGCCCTTGTTGTTGTACCTATCTCAAGCTTCATCAGGCACAGAAGATCCAGTCTGCCAGCCTCAGTTGTGTGGGTTGGTTCAGGGTTTTTTTGTGAGCAGAACAGAACACAATTTACACAGTACTGATGCAAGCATCAACCTCAAATAATTAGTGCATGTGGCCAGTTAATCATCTTGCTGGTGGAAACATACCAAGAAATTTCTGTAATAGTGAGTCCATTACATTTGCACTTTATTTGATGTTCAAATATTTCTGTATCCTAGTCACAGTTTCCCCCACCAGTTCTTACAAGTGTTATACATGTTTTGGATGGAGCTGAGCAGAAAATATTTTTAGTTAATATGTAAATTCACAGCAGTTTTAGAGTAATTGAATCAATTCATGTCAAACTTGATAAGCTATTTTGATGAAAAGTGGTCGGAATGTCTGGAAAGCATATTGATATATTTTTGTTTTGAAAGCAATCTGTATTTAAAAATGAAAAAAAATCAGCCCCACATTCTTCTTTCTGGTTGGCAGTTGGAAAAAAGCTACTTTTCACCCAGTTATGCCAGAGTTTGTCAGAGTTTGGTGATCTAGTAAATGTCTTAATAGGAAAATAAATATTTTTGTATTATTTGTGTTTGGCCCTGTGATGGCTTCTCACCAAGGGCTGTCACAAAGGGTTTTGCCAACAGGGGTCTTGTAATTTGCATGGTACCTCTGAAGAAATTGTTATGACAATTTGTTGTCATATGTTATGCAGGTGACCATGCCTGCCAGATTACCTTTGAGGGCTGACAAATCACAGCATCAGAGGAGAATATCTGTAAGATGAGAGGCAGAATTCCTTGTAGATAACATCTCTGACAGTCTCTGGCCTGGAAATTTCAGTGGCAGTGCTCATAAAATGACTCTGTCTCAGCTCTCACCTGATACCATTCTGGTATCATCAGTATCACAAGGAACAGTGTGAAGAAGTTTGTCAGGGTTTGCCCATTTTCACACCTGTGTGCCTTGCTGATGCATACCCATCAAGTTTCCAACACGAGTACTGGTCATGCTCATAACCTGCTTGTAGCATATGGGAAAGATGAAACAAGAAAGTAAAATGCAGTTGACATAGGGGTGTTGCTCTCCAGCAGCCATGGGCAGTCATTTCCTGCACTTCCATCAGCCTTGCTCATGACCATCTGATAGATGATACACTGCTGTCAGTGCTCTGGCTTCTGCATGTTTGCACAAGAGTGTGAGGTGTGTATATTCCCCCCAATATGCATTTGTATTTTTTTATATATAGTGCATGATAAATATTTAAACATGAAGAAATCCTGATTAGTTTAATCTAGCCTCTGGTCATGTCCTTACTTCTTGTTCCTTATTTGTAAGCATTTGCTGAATTACACAGGCAAACCATTTTCAGACTATGAGTTTTCTGGGAATCATTCACTTCAGCTATTCACTATTCATCTTTTGTGGTAGCAGACTGGCTACTTAAACCACACAGTGGTCTTCCTCTAATTCCTACTGGGTATTTACAAACAGTAAAATAAAGGCAGACAAATTGTGAATGCTTTTCTTTGATTGTGAAGATCCTTGTTTGCCTGTCTATGTAGGCACATGTCCCAAGAGCAGCCCTGCCCGGAACTGGGTACATCTGTACAAACACACAGAAATCTGGGCTTTGGGGAAAGCTCTGTGAATGTGATGGAGCACAGCGTGGGGAAGATGTGTTCAGGGCATAGAATCTGCCATATAGATTCTGGATGGGATCCAGCTGTTCTCATGTTTACAGTGCCGAATAACATTGCTTGTTCTAAAATTCAAGGCTTTGTTCTACCTGCTTCCTTTTTGCATACACAGGGATGTCTGTTTGGGTGGGTCTTACTACCACCTACATCCTTAGGTAAAGCTGTGATGACAGCATTAAAAGTCATTGAAAAAAGGGAGAGATAGAGAGATATTCATCATTGGAGTTCATCTGAAACAAGGATAGCAGTTCTGCTCCCCACTGAGCTGAAAGAGGAGGAGGCTGCTTTCCAGGATGCTTGTGTTTTGTCAGGAAGGTCAGCATCCATGTTTGGCTGGCTGCTGCTCTTGGCCAGGGACTGAGAATCAGGGAGAGAAGAGAACTGGGTCAGGAAACCTTGCCACTCAATGTGGTCTGGAGCTCTGGTGTTGTCACCCAGGGACAATTCTGCAAAGAAAGGTGTACATGTAACAGCTGCTCATGGAGCAGAGACTAGCTAGAGTAGCATTGCTTTGCAACACCTCTGGGATCAGATTCTGGGGATTTTTTGGCTCCCAATATTGATGGTTTAGGGTGGACTCCAGGTTTAGGGTGCACTCCCAATATTGATGGTCCAGGTGGACTCCAATTTGGAGAACTTTAAAGCAAAAAATATCCTTATGTATCCACACAGCTAGTGGCTGGGGGTTTTGCAAATTGCATTTATGAATGCATTTGAATTCTGCTTATGTGCTAGTTCTCGAGGCCATACCTTTTATCTTCTTGGAGCCTAGATGGTATTCTGGGGCAGAGGATGATGGACTTGCTGCCAGTTAAGACATTCATTTTCTGTAATTTATTTTGACTCAGTTGTATCTTTGTATCTATTTCAAGGCTTATTGTAGAGGCCATCATTGTCATAAATAACTAGGTGGAGAAAGTGGAATTGCCATGGTGATGTACTGATTTTGATCTAATCAGTTTTTATTTGGAGTACTTCAGAGTCTGTAATTTAATAATAAAACCATGAGTTGGACGGTTGATCTTGTTGAATATGCATTTTTACTGCCACAGAGGGAAACCAACCCCCACCTTGGAACATAAACCCACTTCAGATAGCTCCTTGCTCCTCCCAGAACCTCAGGAAAGTTGACAGTGATTCTTCCTCCCTTTACCTGCAATGTATTTTGTAGGCAGACATCAATATGTTTTATGAAAGTGTTCATTCAAAGACAGCGACATGGAGACACAGCAAGGTAAGCTACTCAGAAAGCACTCACTGTGTTTCCTTATTCAAAGCCCTGCACTACAAGGCACTGGGGACCAAGAAGGTTTCTCCTGTGCTTTGGGAGAAGACTTTACCTGAGTGTCACAGCGAGTCAGAGCCAGGATTATGGGGTTGCAGCAGAACAAAGTGATGGAGCTGTGCTTGCACTCCTTTGGTCGAAGTGGTATCAGCACACTGGGGCCATAGAGGAGGAGGGGAAAGGCTGCTGTAGACAAGGAAAGAAATATGAGTTAAAATGTAGTGTGTTTTGCAAAACATAAGGCTGAAAAAATAAACCATCAGGAAGCATCTCTGAACTGTGTGAAGAAAGATAAACATTTGCTTTCTAGGCCAAGGACTAAATGAAAAGGGTCTCAAAGTGTGGGGGTCGATCAGCACTGAGGGCGTCACGCAAGGTGCCCTTCTCTGTCTGTGTGACTCCTGAGTTATTCTGCTTTCAAGTGGTGAAGGGCCAGACTTGTCCCCTGAAGCGGAGATTTTGTGCATACAGAAATCTCCAGGAGAAGCTGGGACACTGAAAAATCCGAGCATTTCTTTAGCCTATCTGGGATGAATGCCAGAATTTGAACAAGGTAGGCTGATGGACTGGGCTGCCCAAGAGCTGCAAGAACTGAAGGTGGACTGGGCTGCATCGTTTCTGCAGGGTCTCCATGAGGTGGGTAACCCTGTAACGCTGCAAATGAAGTCGTTGGAAGAGAATGCTCCTTGCACTGCAGATGCAGATCCATGAGAACCAGGGCAGAGCCGGCCAGCGAGTGTGCCAGAGAGCTGCACTGCACCCGCTGCCCGTGCGATGAGGTACAACTTTCCACTTCCCACACGAGATGCCTGCAAACCCATGACCTTGCAAGAGAAGTAAAAAAAAAAGAAAAAAAAAAACAACAAAGTAAAACAAGGCTTCATTTTGTGACCCTGTGAGATTCCTTCAATAGTCAGTTTTCAACCACAGTCAACAAAGTACCTTATGTTTATCAAGGCACATTTTCCATTATGTATACAGACCTTTTTGGTTTTTTTAATTTGAAAGGTCATTTTAAGAGCCCACAATACTTCTCTGTTACGTAGACCCAATAGAATTTCTGGAAATATTTAATTTGTGTACTGTGTTGAAAGCTCTCAAACAAAGTGCACATCATTTAATCTGTTTATAGAGCCCCTTGCTTCTTCTAAATATACTGGCATTCTTTCTCTCAGCTAAGAAAGCCTTACTTTCTTTTATCATCAGTTTTTAGTATTTTATCATGAGCATGAAGGGACAGTCAAACTTATTCAATCCAAAGAAAAATGTCTGAGGTTTTCTGTCTTCTCCCTTTAATTTAATTTTTTTATGTTACTCTGAAAAGACTTTCTTGAGGGCTTGGAAAGACACAAGGTTAAAAAAAAATTAAAAAAAAGAAAGAATAGACACTCTGAGGTAAAATGCTCCCTTAACTTACATAATTTTTAGTCTACTTTGGTAGACTACAAAGAGTGAGGTCCAACTGCGCCTTCAGTAGTACCTGAGCAGCCTGCTCAAGAAGGCAGATTTGTTTAAGCACCTCTGAGGGCAGCACTGGGCCCCATGCTTTGTTCTCAGCCATGGGCTCCACTCTGCTGTGGTGAGGTCAGGCCATAAAAAGGGGTAAGGATAGGTCACAGAACTGGGCTCTGGGCTGGGAGTAAGTACTTCCAGAATTTAATTTGGCCATGGAAATATTCCCAGCACAGCAGTATTCCCCCTCGTTAAAGGAGGGAATATTGCTGTAGCCCATAACCTCTGTAGGGGAGGAATTAACTTTAAACTGAGCACTGCACTTGGATAGGAAATGAGCTTAGTGGGGTCTGCGTGCTAAGGGACCTGTGTGCTTTGATGCAAATACTCTTTTAAGTTCCAATCTATGCACGAAGTAACACTGGTCAAACACAGACCAGGAATTAATTACTGTGAAGTGGTTCCCAGCTAAAGAATATCCTTATTAGTTTATCATTCCTTCTCTGGAGGCTTTCTAGAGTAATGTAATTGTGTTGAGTACTAAAAGAATCACTGAGATGAACTGTAGAGCTTATTTTTCCAGCTGGAGTGTGAGAGAGGGCCTTTCTAGCTGCTCTGCCTTGCTTGTGAGCAGGTTCATCCATGCAAAGATGAACTTCAGCCTTGCTCGTCTGCAGGAACCTCCCAGTCTGGGGAATCATGATCACAGCAGCAGCAAAGGTCTATGGTCTCCCTGTGCAGGACTGCAGGATTTGGGAAGTCTGGTGATCCAGAAATCATCGAGGTTTTATTTCATTCTGCCTTTCCTTTGGTTTTCTTGTCTTACTTTGGTAGGAAAATAAAATAAAAACTTAGGATTAATTTGTACTTACAGGTTGGATTTAATCCCAATAGAAGTATAAATAAGAAGTTGATATTTTAATCTCTTTTTTATCACTCATTCTTGCATGGCAATTTTGCAGAATATATGCTAATCCTCAAATGTCAAACAAACATGCTCCTCCTGAAATTTATTTGAGAAAACTGAAGTAACATTTTCTGGTATTTGCTCTGTAATATTGAACCTCTGTGGTGACGGGATAAACCTGAGTCCTGAAAATATTCTTTCAGCACTCACATAGTTTACTGGAAATGGAACTACGATTTCTGCCAGTTAATACAGCTGAAGTGTAACATTAGGACATTCTCAGTTGTTTAACATGTTTTGTTTCTATCTGAAATGTGGCTCATCTGCTAAATGAATCAATACTCAGTTTAATATTTTCTGGAGTGCTTCTAAGTCCAGATCACTCTTCTTTTTTTTTGTGAGATTTCATGAGTCTTTAGAAGTGCCAGATTATCTTCAGATATTTCATAGCAAAATGTGAGCAGCTTTAATTTTACATATGTATTAAACATGATTATTTTCAATTTATGACTGAGGCATTTCCAATTACATATTTGGTTTGATTAGAAGAAATTTTGCCTTTTTACTGACAAATGTAGTCTGGATATATATGTAAAACAGAATGTGTATCACCCTTTGTTCTCAGCTGGTTTTGCCTGATTTTTCTTCATTCCTAGGGAGGATTCAGGAAAAAGGGGAAAAGATATTTGATGTTTCAAGGTGATGTTCCTAATCAAGCTCTGTACATACTCAGTTTATTTATACTGTTGAACTTCTATTGCCATTTTAGCAGCTTCAGTGTAAATTCAATGCCTTCAAATGCACCCTTCCTTAAGTTGAAATACCAGGATTTTTGGTCGATGTTCTGGTAGAAATCAGAGTGCTCCAAGGGTCACTGTAGCATCCCAGCTCCCCAGAGTCTAGTAGATTGAGTGTATTTCCTTAAATTTAATTGTCATTTTATAGCTAGAACCAGTCTCAGTTTGTTTGGGTTATTTCCATCCTTTGGAAAATGCAGTGCTGTACCCATTGTGCCAGAGGCTTTTCTTCTGGCACCATCACTGCTGAAGCTGCAGTTTATTGGCAGAGCAATTGCAGACTCTTGGTTTCAGCAGACATTGTCAGCCCTGAGCCTTGATGTTGACCATGTCACCTTCTTGGTCACTTTTCCCAAACAATGAATTTTCAGTTTTCCCTCTCATTTGGCTTCTCTGCTTTTGCTGACTCCTGCAGTCATTAGCTTTGCTGATGTTGACATACTTACTCAGTTTTTTGTTAGATTATTCCAAGCATACCAACAACTTAAATAATTATTGATTTTAAACAGAAATAATTAGATCATTCCTTTCACTCCTCCAATATTACAGTCCCAGAGCAGCTTATCTTGTAAGAATATTGTGAATGCTCAGTATGGAGAAATATTGTGTCCTACAATACATTGCAATGAAATTAGACTTCTCTTCATCTCTGTACTGGTACATTCTGAATGATGGTTGCTGAAGTGGCAACCACTTTCTTCTTCAGTGTAATTTTAACCTCTGGCTTTCCAGAATGGTGTCAAGAATTCTGCAGCATTTTGAACCCTATAGTAATTCTAAATAATTTTCTTCTTTCAGATATGAAATCTGGGCAAACATCCCATAAGGTAGTGTCATAGTATGTTACAATAACTCACTTATTTTTGAACATGAATGCAGAATGGTTTGTTTTGTTTAAATTCTGCACTGAGGCTTCAGTAATGCTACACATTTGTTACTGTATTTCATACTTTATTGTCCTTATCCTGGATTTTCTTCATATTGAAGAAAATGCTTATGAGGGTTATTTCTTTACCTGTACCTCACAGTCTGACTGATGCCCCCTCTGCTTCTCTTGCTTCACAAGGAGATGCCATTTTTATGTTGTTTTTTGAAAACTCTCTCATGAAAGTCTCCTGATTTCCTCCACCACCAAGGTCCAATTGTTTAAATGTACTGCAGAGAAAATGCAATTTCAGAAAGAGACCATATGGTCATATGGTCCTGGTGAGTGTTCCCAGAAATTAATTAAGTATTGGGATGGTTTTGCAAAGTCATGGAATCATAGGATCACAGAATCACAGGATGGTTTGTATTGCAAGAGACCTTAAAGATCATCTAGTTCTAACCCTCCTGCCATGAGCAGGGGCACACTAAGTGTGGAAAATAAATTTAAGGAGCAGTTTAGGGAGAGGTGATCATGGTCTTTACTAGTCTGTGTGAGCTGTTGAGGTAGCACAGAGGACCCATTCTCAGCTGCTCTATACCTGCATGGCTGAGGATGAGGGCACTGCCACTGAGCCAAGGTCAGACACTCTGCAGAGCAAGTCCAGGCACTCATCAGCAAGTTACACACAGTGCTGCACTCAGGCCCTGCTCCTCCATCCCCCACCCTGCTATTTTTAATCAGAAACAGTTTATTAAAAGTGTCTTTATTTTATCTAGACATTCATCTCTGTTCTGATCCGGGCAGTAAATAGGACACAATTACAATCAGATTCCACTCCAGTGCTGGTAAAAGCAACAGAAAAAATTCTCCCATTCCTGTTTTGTCCCTGTTTAATCCTACTTAATTGCTTCTAGTTGCCTCAGGGCCTAGACTAGTATCTTCCATGTCCTACTTAGTGTTTCTCCAAATCCAGGCCAGAGTTGCTGGAAGGTGGCTGGATCAGTCTGATGTGCTTCCCTACAGGACAGGCAAAGTGCAACAATGAACTGCTGTGGTCACTGATGGGTTGCTGGCATTTGAGAGTCCTGATCCCCATCCTTGCAGAAACTGCACATCCAAGTCAAGCTGCTCAGGAAAAGAACATGTGAGTAATGCACTGAGTGCGCTGATGGCCTGGGACACAGGGAGCACTGAAGAGCATCACAGAGGAAGCATCTCCATCACCCTGCCTGTGCAGAGCATGTCGTATTGCCAGAAAGAGAAAGCCCTATTTCTTTCTTTAAAACCATTTTTTTACAAATTAATTTCTTGTAGATAAAAAAGTGATCATTCCTCACCTCACTGAACAGCTACTGTATTTTCACACTCTGACTGGCTGGCAAAGGCAAACTAGATGAAAATCTTGCAGACACAAGTTTGTCTGCAGGAAGATTTATTTGTGCTCCTGTCTACATGATTCATACTTGCTCCAGGGGAAAAGTTGTAGTTGAGAAGGGGTGCTAAGCTACCATGATTTTCCATGCCCTCATAAAAAAGAAAATATCACTTCTAATCTTTTATTTATTTTTTTCTGGCCCATTCAGTGGTGATGTGGAGTGTAGCTAGAACAATAGTTGGTCTAATCCAGTCATTTCATTGTAAATCACCAGGGTGCAGATTTACAGTCCAGGTATTATTGTTTTGGTTCTGTTTCTTCACTTTTCAGGTTAAAACTGGTTAACACAAGCTTTCAGCAAACTAATAAAAAAATTAAATGGCTCAGAATTGGAACATGGTTTGCCAAGTATCAGGCTGGGGAGATGTTCTGTAACATTGCAGGAAGCTCCTATGTATGTAATCACAAAGGAAAAGCTGACAGACCTTTAGCAATAACATTGCAGTAATAAATTATTATTATTAACAGATCTTTTCACCATGGATCTCAAAGCACTTTAGGAATATTCTTTTACAGGAAAATGTGCCAGTGTAAGGAATACAGTTTAATCTTCTTTATGCAATATTGTATAAATCGGGTCTGGACACTCTCTCGTTAGCATGTGCCGTGTGAGGGATGCAGATTTAGGGACATTGCAATGGCAGAAGGGCTGGGAAGAAGTGATCTAGCATAAGAATAAAGGACCAGATGAGACCTGTATGTGACAGCAATTTTCTCTAGAGAGGCACCTCAATACCAAACTTTTCACAGACCCTGACAATGCATCCTAAACAACATCAGGGATTCAAAGTATTCAAGAATATTTTTCCTCTCTTTTAACAACATGGTCTGTGCATTCTTATGTCTTTTGTGTCATCAGGCTGCAATGGTGCTCTGTAGCTTGTGAGAATACTGTTTGCTGTGGAGGCATTCAACCCCATGAAACTGGTTTGGCAGAGCTCCTCATCCTCTGACTTCCTCTCTACAGACACAGTGAAGGTGTGGGGACAGCAGGAGCTTGAAAAAAGTCAGCTCATCCTTGCATGCAAAATGCTAGGCCTTTGTTTGCATCTTCTTTGCCAAGATTTAAAAAAACCCAATGTTTTTATTTATTGACTTAATCCCTGGCCAGCCTCCAGGGAACTGGGGCTGCAAAGTCACAGGGGCTGTCTGCACTCAGACTGTTTGGCTGAGTTTAAGGGACTGGGCTCTTGGAACTGGACCTAGGCTAGCACAGGGTGTGCTGGAATGGCAAGAACCTCTCTCCCACACATCCTTCCCTTCCCTTCCCTTCCCTTCC